>CAJNIZ010027269.1:25050-77748 GCA_905231905.1 Symbiodinium pilosum
GCACAGTTGTCCTGGGCAGCTCGCAGTTTTTATTAATTCCAGTACTTTTGTTTACTGTAGTTCCTACAATCTCACCAACACGACTTGAAACAGTTGAGGAGTATATGCCATTGGCACGGCCGCGGTCTCACCATCCCACCCCAAAGGCAAGTCAACTCATACCTCAGCTTGAAGATTCTGATGATAGAGGAAGGACACAAGAGGCGGAAAAAAACGATATTATAATGGGAGACAAGGACTGGTGATTTCCCGGGACCCCGGGCAGCACCATCCGGCTCCCAGGCTCCGGAACTATAAGAATGAAGCAAAACGCGACACAAGGATGTCCCGGACTCCCGGCACTGCCCCGGTTTCCAAGCCACATAAAGGGAAACAAGAGGACACTACGATGAGAGACAAGGACTGACGATTTCCCGGGATTCCCGGGAGCGCCCTTTTGATTTGGATTTCGAAAGCAACATTTTGAAGACGCCTAGCGGTTTGTGGGCAAGCCTAGGCTCGGCAGCGCATGGCCGCTGCACTTTGTACACCTACTAATTGCAGCCCGTGACGTATCACAAAGCGGACGGAAGCAACACAACCAACATGAGAGGATAAAATTATTGAGGGCACAAGGTGAGACATTGGCTGTGCAGCCCAGGAAGAAAATTGGACTTGATGAGCCCTGTACGCACACTGCAGAGTGCACGCAACTGAGGGTCACTGCCTCCATAAGCAATCGGGGGTCACATGCGGGAGAAGCGTTGGGAATGATTGCGCCGCGTCAGAGGCAGTCCAAGCTTACGTTCACGCTGCCCGGAGATCGAAGAACAGGACCTCTGTCTCCTTGACGCCAAAATTGGTTCTCCAAGATCAGCCTCATCTAATCCCTGCGCGCCGCTCCACAAGGCCTTGTGTGGTCGCCCGAAGTTTTCCGCTCGTTTGCAACATCGTTTGCCTCCCGTCGTGGCTGAACGAAGCAAAGAATTTGACAGTGTGCCTTCAGCGTATTACCTTTGAAGAGTATGTCGTTGTACGCGTTGATTTTCAGGGTTTACCGGCCAAAGTAAGATTGATCGTGTGTTTGGAGAAACGGGAAGAGATTGCCGCCAAAGTTGAGCTCGAGCCGTACGCGGCTCTAACACAGGTGCTAGGACGACCCCCCGATTGGTAACCTTCAGGCAGGGACGGCCCGGCTCCCAGTCTTGATGCTGAGGATTCCACAAGGCATGCGTAGAACTATACAATTCCATGTGCTGAGAGGGTGTTCTGCGCCGCGCTTAGACCCGGGTTCTATTGATTGTGGCGTGCGACGGTGAACGACGAAAGTCATGGGCAATTGACAACGCTCCCATCTTTGACACCAGCGGTAGCCTGGAGAGGTCCACGCGCATGTGTAAGGCTGCTTTTGTGATTGTCCACCTTGGCAATGATGCGTGCTCAGGTCATTACAAGATCGGGCTGAGCACGCCTGGGCGTTTGCTAGGACTGGCGGCGCAAGCATAGAACTTCATTATCCGTGATGATAACGTTGCTCCTTCCAGGGCTACCTCCAGGGAGTACATCATTGGAGCCGTCAGAGCCTTGCGACGCATGATTTGCTTGCGCGTCTGCGTAGTGGTACGCCACGGGGCGCGCCACGTTGCAACCCCAAGGGAATGAGTCGTGCCTCCACGGTAACAGTGGTTCGAAGCGGTCGTGCGTAATTCTTCTTGTTATGTCTGACTGGGCAAGGCAGCTCTGACTTCACGAAGTGACTCCTGCTGTTGCTCAAACACTATCAAGCATGGGAAGCATTTTCTATTTGCCTGACCATGGGCGACGTGTCTGATGATTCTGACCCCTTATGGGAGGGCATGGGTTCCTCTGACAGGGATGGAGTGTTGAGCAGTCATGAGATTGAGGCCTGTGTCACAACACATCGAACGAGGCTTCAGTTTGCTGTTGCAAGGTATATACAGCACTGGACGCTTCAGCGGCTTGATATGATGCATGTGGAGCTGTGTCAGGCAGCCACTGCTTACTGGAATGATATTTTGTTGATGAGGTTAATGAGAATGACAGACGCGCAATCTGGTTGCTCACTGGGCATCCGTGTTTTCCCATTCGCGCCCTTTGTCAGCAAGTAATCATGACTCAGTTGGCTCTGCATTTTCGGACACTGTCTTGTGACGCATGAGCTGAAACGGGTTCAGCAAGACACGCTATTTCTTGATTGCATGTATCTGTACTCGTGTGCTTTGCCTGCAGCGGAGCTTGTGATTTTTTCGCACATTTAGTGGAGACAGGGCAAAGGCAGGGGAATAAATTTCGAAATTGCAGCTGGGCGGGTACCTGGAGAGGTGTCGGTCAAGCCGTTTTCATGACTGCGCTCACTGGATGCATATTGGTGCTTCTTAAGGATTACTTCAGTTTTTCCCTTGCAGTCCTCGCAGCTGCTTCCTTATCAGGATGGCTGTGAACACACAGAGCTTCAAAACAAGTGCACGCCAGAGCAGTTGCCTGCTATGCAAGTTTGGGCGCTTTAGCAACTTTAGCACCCTCCCCGCCGGGGGAGATGCATAGAGTCATAGTTCTTGACACGCAGAAAGGCCGCGCTGATCTCTGGCGTCATCTCCACGAAACACGGCCCCAGCCTCTAGTTTCCACTGATCTGGGGTCAAGTTCGGCCTCCTTGACGGACAGAATAACCACTATAGGTTGCCGAAACGCAATACGTTCACTGTACGATTGGCCCACGCTAAAACATCAGCGTTTAACATGAATTCATCAAGCAAGCCACCCTTTCTCCTGGCCAATGGCCCCGAAAGCTCATGACTGGTGACTCGTACACCAGTAAGCCAGGAGGAAGCAACGGCTTACTGTGCTGAGGACCCCGCAACTGCGGCAACGAAGGGGTACAAGGTATGGCAGGAGCAGACTGGGACTGGGCATATAAGGCAACAAGGTACGGCAGGAGCAGCTTCAGACTGGGCATTTCAGGAAACAAAGATGAAAGATGACGCTGCACGCGGCTACGGGGTAGAATGCAGAACGGCGTGAATTACTACCCTCAATGGGGTCACGCACAAAATCCTTGCCACGCGAGCACTGGCAAGGCTAAACTCGTAGCCAATCACTTACAAGGGGTTAAGATCTTGCATGTTTTCAGCAGTGGACGTCGTGAAGAGGACAATAACACGCAAAAAGTGGCGATGAGCAGCTCTATCTTGAAAGGCAACGACCTCAGGTAGGAGCATCCGGCGTCATCACATGGCCACTCGACCGGCACTTGGCCGCCCTGATGTAGGACAGGCGCCGCCTGGATAAATTGGAGCACCACTGCGTTTTGTGGGTTCATCCGCATCGGGAGACAGCCGCAGCTGTGAGCACATGCATCTAGCACGCAGTCACGATGCTTCAAAGGCTGCCGACATGATCTCTTTGCCAGGCGCCAGCGAGAAGGACTGACACTAGCAAATGATCGCCAAGATGATAACGTCCATGCGCAACTCTATTCGGGTTCGAGCAGCATCCACGCTGGCCAAGTTAATAACGTCCACGCGCGACTACATTCGGGCTCGTCGAAAAGCACACACGCTGATAATAATGCCCACGTGGCACTATCTTCGGGCTCGAAGAGAATCCGCGCTGGCCAAGACAATAGCATCCACACGCAACTATGTTTGGGCTCAAAGAGCAGCTGCGCTGGCCAAGACAACAGTGCCTACGCGGTCCGAAGAGCATCCACGCTGGCCAAGATAATAATGCCCACACGCGACCACACTCGGCAAAAACTCCGCTTTCAACCCAGGCACGCTCGTGTCAAACGCGTTCGAAAACTGCGGCAACACCTCCTAGACTCCTCAAGGCAACCAGTTTGCCTCTCTGTCTAGCACTTCAGGCATATTCTTTTTTACGTGGTGTCTTAGCAAGGTGCGTTTCGCCACAGTTTCGCGCGCATCACAGCTTTCAGCTTATCAACTGCAAGTACCTCTGCAAACTCGGTGGCTGCAGGAATGCCTGGATCTTCAGCAGAATCCCTGGTCTGTCTTTCGGCCAACTCTCCTAGACGAAAGCTTAGCCCAAATGCTACCATCACAACATGGATTGTTCGGAAAACGAAAGACACGTCATCACGAAGGCGTCTAACACTGTCAGGAACCGCACGCACCTACAACAGATTGGGCACCAGCAGAGCTTCGACTGTTAAAAAGGCAACCCGCTTGAACACGCACAGACTCAACTTCAGCTTCTGCTAAACATCCCCAGCATAAAGCGAATTTCACTTTCGAAGATCGGCGCATGCTGCACTATGCGAGACGCATAGAACGGAGCATCCTTTGGGCAGTTGACTCTGAGCTTTGAAACATGAACGAAGAAGGGCAGTGACCCGGGCAGCTTAAGGGCAACTTTCCTGGAATCAACACCCAGGCCTGCGCTACGCACCAAAGGCCATTTGTCCGTCCGACATGTACTGGCTGGCAAAAGACCCGCTGTTCGACTCAACGCCGAAGTACGAACACCAGAAAATGTCAGTGCTGTAACCACTTGAAGAGATTTTGCTGCATTTCCCACTCCTGCCTTTGTTGGAGGCGGCGTGATAAGAACTCCTTCAACTTCTACAACACTTTCTTCAAGTTCCTCTTTAACTTCAAATTCGATGTACTCAACCTCCTCCTGCTCAAATTCCTAGCGCGAATGTCAAACAGGCGACCTTGACCTCCTGCATGGGTGACACGAGCGTCTACGGGAGTCCTATACATAGTTTTCTGGACACAGTTCAGGAATGACCTGCTGGAAAGTTTCAGGCTTACGACCTGCAATTTTGCCGCTTCTGATACCTCGGCGATGCAACGGCTCAACGCGTCAGTATCCGTCAGCTGTGAATGTTTCGAAGCCGGTCCCTGCTTGACAGGCGGCATATCCGAAACTCAGCTGGAGCTATATTCCTGCATACTTCGCCAAGTCTACTACAAAGCATATACGAAATTCATAATCAATGTGGAGAACTGCTCAATCACAGTAATGCCAGATTCCCCACGCACTACGGGGGAGAGACGGTGTTGCTCGCCCACGCTCGTAGACTGTTTTCGGCGCAGCTCTTTTATGCCCTGGGCCAACACAGCATCATCATGTGCGTCCAAGGTTCGGTACTGCGACAAGGTTCAGTACTGTGACATGGATCCCTAGGCGGAGAGTCGAATGTTGTAAACTTTTTGTTTTTCCTCCTCCTCCTACTCCTACCTCTACTCTTCCTCGTACTACTATTGCTCCATTCCATCACAACTGCCGGTCGATCAGTTTGCGCGGAGCCAAGTTGCGGCGCATTTTTGCGCCGGCGCTTCGAGAGCTGTTGTTACAGGAATCAGCACTGTAGAGCAAGAAGCTACCGCTAAGTCAAGCCTTTTACTTCCGGCGACTTTGAATCGAAAGGTCAACGCGTTCAACAACACAAGCATGGAAAGCGCGGACCCAAAGCAAGCTACCTACCTTACATAAGTAGCAGCAAAAGTAGCAAACCTACCTGGAGCGCGAAAACACCCCCCCTCACCGTGTACGCCAGTACTAAGGCGCACACATCGAGCGCTCAAAAGAAACGGGCACATCCTTGCGGATGGCTACCTTTGTGCTCTGCTGGTGAGCGTAGGCAGCTAGAAATGTTTGTAGCAAAGATCTCGCACTACATCATGCAATGATTTAGCGGTTCCAGTACTGGCGCCACTCACTTGCTGAGTACCCGCCGTGATTCCATCGCTGCCAGTCCTCGTCAGACCACCTTGGGCGGCTGCTCGGAGCTGGAGCGGAAGGTGGCTTAGCCTTTGCACTGGCTTTCTGAGTCGCAGATTGTTTAGCCCTGGCTGGCGCATCAGACCTCACTGTGTTGCGGGCAGCGGCGAGGTTGGCCTCAAAGATGTCGCGAATCTCAGCGGCCAAAGCAGCCAGGGTTGCTCCACGCAGTGTTGTCATGCCACTGAACGTGAGCAAACGACGGGCAGCCTCGTCGCCAAGGGCCAAACCAGAGAACGTGGTAGCATCCATGAAACTCCCACGCCACCCGGGTGGGTTCGTCTGCAAGATCGAGGGTCTTCATGCGCTCAACGTCAGTCTCATCAAAGTAGACCAACTTGGCGACGACATCTCCCTTAATCGAGGTGTTGAACGCAGCTCGGCTGCCGGTCGCCAGAATCGCCTGTTGACGGGTCCCGCCAGCATCCCGAGGAATCCCTTGGCAGTCACCTCGGCGCGGAGCATGTCGTGACGAGCGAATCCGTTCTCAGCCTGGCGTGCAGCGAAGACGGGGTCTTTGTCGAACCGGTCTATACCAGGTTTGCAAACTTGCTTCTCTTGACCTTCCCCGCTTTCTGCACCTTGTCTTTTGCATCCCGGACGCGGTGGGCTTCGCACGACATCTGCTCCTGCTCCTCGTCCGCTTTGCGCTTCGCAATCTTCTGGAGCTCGTACGGAGCCACAGAGGTCAGAGTAGCTCCAGCTGCAGCGGGGCGGTCGAGGATCTCAGGAAGCGAGCCGGACCTTCACGGGCTGGCGGCGTCTCCGGGACCTCCTCACCCTCAGGCTCGAGCTCCACCTCCACATACTCCTCGCCATATGGGCGCCGCCGATGATGATGGGCCTGTCAAGCTGCCTTTTGCGCGTAGGAGCGCCTGTTTCCATCGGAGCTGCTCGAGGAGCTAGGAGCGGCACCAAGAAGATTTTCCATGGTAGGAGTGTAGAGCACCTCGTGCTTGTGGGTGTTGATGATGGAGACGATGGCGCTGGGCAGGCACAGTTCCCGACACAGCACTCCTTCGGCCGTAGTGGTGATGAGCAAACAGCCTGCTTCCATCAATATCCCACTTGACTTCGACGGGTGCAGAGGCTCGGACACCAGACCTGTAGTCATCACTGCCAACTGCGGTCTGGGCGAAGTAGCAATGCACACGACCGCTGCCCAGTGCACCAGGAGCAAGGCCATCTTGCAAAATGCCGCCGACGCTGTCTCGAGTAGTTCTGTGGCACAGGAGAACAGGAACATCCTCCATCGGCACCACAGGCACACCCTCGCGGGTGGCTACTGAGTTTGCATCAGCAAGGAGAAGAAGGATGTGGCAATGGCGAAGTCGGTATCGCGATTTGCCGCAATGTTCTTGTGGTGGCCAGTGGCCACTTGCTGCGCGGATAACAACGGGGAAGTAGGCCTGGCCTGTTGCTTCTTTCCACTGGATGTCGATCCCACACAACATAAATCTCCCCTTTCTGTCTTCCGCTACCATTTGCACCACTTGTCGAACACCCCACTTCCGCCCTCTGGCCTCTGGCCTGATTGAAGATTCTGAGGCACTGTTCGAGGTTTGCCCATAGTCCTGCGTCGTACTCGAGCTGGGACGTCGCCGTGCTTGAACCAGAGCTTCTTCCGCTCTGGGCGCAACGACTCCTGGGGCAGGTCAAAGAGCGGATAATTGCTGCCACGGAACCTAAAGAACTCGCGACGCACCTTGCGCGCGGCCTCACCCTCTTCAACGGCTTCACCCTCCTCAGCGAGCGTAGCATCAGCCTCCTCAGCATTCGGAGCGCCATACATCTCCTCAATGTAGGCGTCCTCATGCTCAGCGTCTGGTTCGTCCTCAGGGAGGGCGTCAACCATGTCCAGGGACAGTCGCATTGGCGGCGAGGAGAGCATTTCTCACCATCTCGCTCGACTGGCATGTCCTCGAAGTGCATATCCCGCTCAATCTCCTGACGCCTCTGCTCCATCATCCTGTGGATGGCAGGGATTGAACGATCCGGCCTCTCCCACCCGGAGCTACGCGCAGCGATTTTGGCCTTGAGGCGCTTCTCCTCCTCCTCCTGAAACCGCTTGATCTCGGCAGCCATCTCTTCGCCTATGCGCTGGGTCTCCGGGTTGCTGGGATAGGCGCCCTCAATGTAGCGAAAGCTGGGCAACAGTGCATCAACGCCTGGTCGGAACCTTTTGGCGACAATCTCCCTATCAGCAGCAAAGCACTCGTCATGTATCGCCCGAAAAGGAAGCGATTTTCCCAAATATCGCGGGCACGGTAGCTGTCTTGGAGAACAAGAAGCGAAGCTAGCTGGTCGACGCAGGCGGTGGTCAAACCTGGACACAGCTCCATTTCATTAAAAGCCTGGGCGACGACGACGTTGTAGTCGGGTTGGAGCCCATAGACGAACGACTGGGGGTTACCGTGAACGTGAACAGCTGCTACATTGGGCATTCCCGCGAGGGAAGCCAAAATGTCCTTGCTTGCGGGTTCGAGCGGTAACATGTTCCACGGAATTTAGCGTTGATGGTCTCCAGGCAGTACCCCAAGCCTCAAGGGGTGGGAGACATCCGTAATCCCCGCAGATTTCGTCTCCCAGCCACCAGCACACTACGTCGATCTCCAGCTGGGTAGACGTCAACTCTGACACGATTCGACGGCACTCCTGAGCGATGTGGACCAACGTTTTGCCCCAAAGCATGGCTTACCGGTAGATTTGGTAACCACTAGCTTGGGCCGATGACTCCACCTCGCGACCACTTGTCGAGTCGGTCACGAATACCAAGGCTCTCCTCGCGGAGAGCTACCTTGTTCACCAGGTGCCCGAAGCCCCAGTCATTGAGCTCCGAAAGAGCGACGAGGTTGGGGACCGGCACTATCGAATTTTTCAAACTCGAGTTGGAGAGACTCTGAATCGGCAGCTGGCTATAGAGTCGCTGCGTTGCGCTGTAGAAGTCCTCACTCTCAAGTTGAAGGCGCTCCGCCGCCAGCCCGCCTCGGCAGAGGCACTCAAGGGCCAGCTTGTTCCGCACCTTTTTGGTGGGCTTTGCATTCACGTTGACGCGGAGGATCTCGTCCTCACACCGGACGTCGTGCCTGATGAGGAGCAGCCATGACGGAGTCTCGGTTGGGCTCGTAGCCCGTGCGGAGGACTTGAATGAAATCAGCTGCGGCAGAGTCACTCAAAGCTTTGCTGGAAGGCGCGGCACACATAACCCTTTGATTGTTAGGGGCAAGACCAAGGACAGGACTGGAAGACAACCTGGCTCCTGTATCCTGCGGCGCGGCTTAATGGCGACACCCCCCTCCTTGCGAGGGGGAGGCAAAATGCAACATGTGGCTTTGCGCGGTTTCGGCAACTTGAAAGATTGCTTTGCAGGGTTTTGGTTTCTTCCGGCTTGAGGTCGAAAACGGATCTAGTTGCGTAACACGCAACTGAGAGCCTCACACCGGTCCAAGCCTGCACTGCATGGGCTGATTTAGGCGAACAAATAGGCTTGCGGCAGGTATCGCGCAACTTGGCCTTAAAGTTCTTGCCCTGCTTGTTTGTGATATTTCGATCACCCCCCTGATCCTCAGCGCACAGACCACCTCCTTTGCTTTGCCCCAACGAAAATGCACAGTTGTTTGAACCTTCCAGGTTGCGCACGTCCGTGTGCGTTGTTGCTCGCAACTGACAGGTTATTGCAAAGGTGCTCCATGTCATACCTTTAGGCAGAACGCGAACGAGAAACTGATTGATGTACTCGACACATTGCGGGCAGGACAGCGCGCGGTTTGTAATACCACAAAATGGTCCATGTGCAAAATGCGCCAAACACTTGCCATCTTCAAATATCATACCAAGTAGCTTCTCCAACGCGTCATAGGAGTAGTCTTTAGACTTCAACAGAGACGCCGCCAAAATTTCAGAAGTACTGCTTGTATCGTAAAAGGCGTTGCACTTGTCTCCATTGGCTTAGGTTGCCCCTAGCTACCTTAGACGTGTGGAAGGCGTCGCTGTGCGCGATGAGCCTCAGCGCATGTTGCCACTTAGCACGGTCTGTGAACGGCTTTGTAAAGATATCGGCCACTTGCTCTCGAGTGTCAGCTTCTAACACGCGAAAGCGCCCAAACTCGAACTGCTGACGCAGCCACAGGAAAGACACCTTCTGTGCGCGTGTCGCATAGCTCCGGAAGCTCCGGTAAGTAGGATTGTAATAGTTGCCTGGTTGTCTTCCATGACCCTGACCTTGAACTTGTCGGGGAGGGAGACATGAAGCCCGTTTCCACCATAGCGGATTTCATCAAGCTCCGGATCAATGCGCGCAACAGCTGTACCAGGTTTCATTGCAGCCTTAGGCACGGCCTCGGCTTCTCCCATCCAGAGAAAGAACCACAGGCTCAGCGATGGAAGGCCTTGGGCGCGAATACCCCGGTTTGCAGCTACGACTTCTGATTCGGTAGAGCTCATAGTGATACTCGTCTGCTTCTTGCTGAAGGCATTGAGGGGGTAATACGTGTTTGGTCCCACGAGAAAAAGTGCACAACCAGCGGTAGACTTGGCATCAAACTCACCAGCAAAGTCACTGTCGCAGAACAACCACAACTGACAATCATTGATTGCATCTCCAATGAAGCCACTCATGGTAACGTACAGGGTACTGTTGATGTATGCTACTGTTCTTACGAACCCTTTCTCTAGTCAGGAGATTCTTGATAGCATTGAGGAGGAACTCGTAGGCGTGGGTCTCGGCACATTCCTTAGCACGGTCACAGGTATCCAGGTCGTACTTCAACTTTTGGGAACCCCTGATTTGTCTGAGCAAGATATCCCTGAGTGTCAACTCTTCTGGAACATGTGAGATTCCTGCGATCACGGACTCTCAGTTGTGAATGAAGGTGCTCAAGTCATCATTGATTAAGCTTACCTTCAGAAGGTCTTCTACGGAGTAGAGCGCACCAACTTCCTCATTAGTTATAAAGTACTGCTCGAACATGTAGAGCACCTGCCTGCCTCTTACGGCCCTTGACTGAGCAGCTTGGGACTCGTTGTAACTTACAATCTGTCGGGCCAGATCGCCTTTCACCACTTGACTTATGGCAGCCAAGAGCTTGGTGTCCAGTCCTTAGCATAAACGGCTTGAACCCAAGAGAAGGCCTCGTCAGGTCTATCAGAGGCCGCACGAATCGCCTCGCGAGCAGCAGCCCGCCACGATCTGTAAGTCTCTGGACTGGGGTAGTCTAGCAACTTGATCGTCTCTGCTTCTTTGGTTTTGGGTTTGCCGTCTTCATCACCCTTGTTCATCATGGACAGCAAGGCCTTAACAAGCAAACTCTCGGGTGATGGGTTCTCTACGGCTGCTACGGGGACGTCCTTGCTCGAAGCAGCACGCTCCCGAAGGGGTGTTGTTTGCCCGGGGGAAGGAGGTCTGGCACGCCTTGCAAACAAATCCTTCATCTCATCAGGGACCTGGAAAGGATCTGGCAATCCACCGGTAAAGTCAGTACGCAAACTTGCTGGGCTTGACTCCTTAGTTGGGGCTGTTCCTCGCGGAAAGCTACCCTCGGGAGCACGATCCGTTTGTCCCGAACCCAAGGCTCGCACAGCCTCACCAAGGCGCCTTTGCAACTCTGCGTTTTGCTCTGACAGGTCCTGAATCAAGCTGTCAAACTCTACCTCTTCCTTAGTAAGGATGTTCCAGTGTTCGGCTTCTTGGGCATCAAACTCTTGACGGAACTTTTGGGTAAGGAAGGAGATCGTTTCGGAATGGTTTTTGTCAAACGCCGACCTCATTTCTTCCATTTCCTCGCCTCTCCTGTCATTCCTTTCAGACATTTCGACAAGACGAGTTATAAGGTGCTCCGTATACCGCTCTGTCAACAAAGCTTCCTGACTCTTTTGCCTGAATGCTTCCTGTGTTGCTCGTAGCTCAGATTTCATTTCATCAGCGAAGTTAGCAAACTTGCCCTCCAAAGCTGCGATCTTGACATGGTGCTGTCGGTCAGCAAGCTGTTTGAGCCCTTCCATCTCACTTTGCACCTGTTGACGAACACCCTCCTCGTACTCCCTGAAGCGGAGTTCTGCCTCAACTCGGACAGCGTGTGCCGCAACCTGAGCACTCCTGCATGGGACACCTCGGCATTCTGTTGCATGACGTTCAAGATTCGAGCCAAGTTGCGGCGCATTTTTGCGCCGGCGCTTCGAGAGCTGTTGTTACAGGCATCAGCACTGTAGAGCAAGAAGCTACCGCTAAGTCAAGCCTTTTACTTCCGGCGACTTTGAATCGAAAGGTCAACGCGTTCAACAATACAAGCATGGAAAGTGTTACATAAGTAGCCAAAGTAGCAAACCTACCTGGAGTGCGAAAACAAGAGCGCATGATACACGGTGGGAGCTCTGCTACGCATAGCAAGGGCAACTCCAGTTAACACAGAGGACTGTACAAGGATCGAACTCTATTCTCTACACTGTGCACTAAGTGGTCAGCTCAAAGGCGGAACACTTTCACAGAGCCTCTAGCTGTAGATCTCCACAGCGCGCTGGTGTTACAGGGACCAATCTCATAGCGCAAGTTGCCCCCTTAATCTGGTGCATCGCGGCCCTGCCGACTCCCTGTCCCATTACTGCCGTTCTTAGTACAAACTACTGACTGTTAATGTCAGTACTTGTCAGGATTATCTTCATTCCCACTGTTGGTACCGTTCTGACTAGTACTGCTTGTACAATAAACGAGGATCCAGAATCAGGCAAGCCGTGGCCAAGATCAAGCCAAGGTAGTGGCCATATGCCACAACTGCACCGCCGATGTCCCCCTCCGCCGCTGCTGATGCCGGGGTACTGACCAACATAGGGGCCATCATTAAGGCTGTAGCAGCATGGGCGCGTGATGCTTGGAACGAGGATGCCTTCGAGCTTCCATGAGCGGGGGATAAAAAGGTCCATGGCGCACTGATGGCACAAAGGAGAAGAAGCAACAGCAGCTTTTGCCTGCAACGGGATCGATTGTATGCTGCCATGGCCGGGCCTCTCTGGCACCGCTTTGGCAGAAATCTGATCCGCTCCACAGCCACCGGTACATGAAATTTTGAGGGCCTCACTTAGCAATAGCATCAGAATCTTTCGCTCATCTATCCATGCAAGACCCCATGGACTTCACTGATCTTTAATGCAGACAATGCCATGGAATCGCGGAATCAAACTGTAGCGACCCTTTTCTGGGTGGGTGAAGACAAACTCTAACTTTTTGAGTTGGCGCAACATGTTATGGTTAGTTGAGTTAGTTGCGTGACCTGACCCGCATCCCCAACTACATATGTCCATGTGCTCAGCGGAAAGAGGCTGGCCTGACACAAGACATGCCTTGAGTTCGTTTTGCGCTGCTAGCCACTGCAATGCTAGCACGAACCAAAAGGCCGTGGGAGTTCCCACTATTCAAACATTACTGCACAATCGAGAACTGCAATAAGCTCGGTACGTTTGTAGTTCAACATGCCGCTTTACAAAATTGCCAAGCAAGTGAAGTGCTGCAGTGTGAAAAAGCACGGCCTGCTGCAGTTGCTTCTTGACAGCTGAACTTGCTGCTTGGAGTTCCTGACCACAAATGACTGAGGCTACGAAAATGCCGACATTTGTCGAAGTCCTGCGCGCACTTGCATGCAGCAGCTGGGCGATTCAATGATTGCACCCCTCCCGTTTCAAAGTCAATGTTCACAATCCGTCTTTCCTGAATGATGACCGGGCGAAGGTACGAAGTTAGATGTGACATGCGCGACAACATGATTGATCATCTTGCTTCACCACGTCCACCTGCAGCATCTGGCTGGATTCATCCTTTTGCTTTTGCATCTCCTGGCAACATCGGTGCCAGCCAAAGTGCTAACGATAAAAGTGCACTGGCAACGAACCCCGACCACCAAACGCTTTGCAAATTTTGCAAGTTGCTCTTATCCTTCCCCTGAATTTAACTAACCGAATCAAGGACAGCAGTCTTGGCTTGCAGCCCAGCAAGTGGGAAGCGCAGCGCACAAGAGTGTCAGGGCTGACTTGCATGCTGGCATGCGCATCCCAACACTGGAAAGCAAGAGGGGAAACACGAAGTCTCCCGATCAGTGAATGCAGCCTGCTTTTCCTTCTCGGAAGCTTCGCATGCAGCTTGCAGTTCCTGTAGGCATCGCAAATGACCGCGCTTGTAGATGAACAGCCAAGTTCAGCCAAGCTGAGGTCAATCAACTGCCAGGAGCAGAATAGTTAGCACTGTGTGGAGTCCACCCACATCTATCATGCGTGTCCTTCAGCTTTTTCCTGGCTTCCGGCTTCTTGTCCTCCAGCTCCTCACAACACTCTACGCGCAGACTGGCACAGGCTGCGCAGCATTGTAGAGCAAGAAAAGGTGTCCTGGAGCCCATGTTGGTGATCTGCAGGGATCCTTCCATGAGCATCCTGGGCCTCCAGGACGTCGAGCGCCATGAACATGGTCAAACCGTGTCATTGCTATTGCTTTGCTCGTGTTTTTCTTCGTTACTTATCTTGAGCAGCTGCAAATAAATTGCCTTTCTTCGCATTGATGGAACTTCTTGCTGCTACACCAACACAAGAAATCTGCGTAAGCGCTACTCTCGGGAATGCGGCCCATGGCCCATAAGTCTATCCGTCTTCTTGCAGCCAGAAAACCTGGTCCTCAGCCTTCCGCAGCCATGCTTCAGATGCCCCACCCACGTCCTAAGGCCAGGCACGAAACAGATTTCGCATGTTATGATCAGCAGCTAGCTCTCAGCCGCCAGCCTTTGACGAGGCTTGGAACTTCTCCTTTGACACCTTCAGGGCCTGCCATACCATATCATATCTTGGCACCATCTGACATGCAGTTTCATGACTCCCACAGGCGCAAACTACGTTATGATCTTGCTGGCAAGCTGCCTGCAGTGCCTCCTTCGTCACCGCGGGACCTTGACCAAACGCCTGATGGCCGATGGATCTATTGCAAAATCACCACAGAAGAAGTCACGGGCTTAAGAAAATCAGCCCCTTGCCAGCCGCGAGTACATTTTGAAATTGACGAGCAATTCGAATGTAAGAAAATGAAGGTACCCTGAACTCGGGGCTGTGATTTGTTTACTTGCTCTTTCTTTAGTTAGGCCGCTTCTAGCGCTTTGAATCCAAAAAGGGGATCCAAATAAAGACAACACCCCAAGTTGACAAACTGAGCAACCACTTTTAGCTGTGAGAAAATTATAGAATGTTTTTCTCACAAAATCTCAATGGAGCTTTGGGGGTTTGCGCGAGGTTTGCTTGGCTAATCACTCCCAAATCTTCTCCAAATGTGCTCATGAAAAGAGATGATACCAGCAGGTTTCGAACCACCCTGCACTTCACACTGCACATGACAAGCATTGCACTCTCCCAACTAATAACAAAGCTAAGACACCCTCAGACAATTTGGCCTAATTAGGCGCGAACAAGAGCCTGCCGGGCTAGAGCCTTCCGGGCTAGTGCAATCCAAAGTGATTCGACTTGAGACGATGAGCCCCTCATGGCTCACTATCTTGATTGAAGGTGGTTCATTTGAATTGCGGGCGCAGGCAGCCTTCCAGATGTTTGTGTTGAGATATACTATGTTGGCCTAGCAAGAGCAATGAAAAGACTGGATGGTTCAAAGCCTCTGGTATCATGTCTTGCCCTTCGCATTTGGGCAAGATTTGAGATTGCAGGTAGCATCCCCCACCCCGGACACTAATCTAAAAAACGAGGAACTCATTTTGAGAAGTTTAAGAAAGTGAGAAGATAATTTTGCAAATTTGATCGTTTGTATGAACTGCCTGTTCAAGGTCAAGAAGTTCAGTGAGAAATCGAGGATAGCCTCAGAGGCTACAACAATAAAGTTGATGAAGCAGCACACGCCCACAAAATCAGAGAACAAGGTACGCTCAGCGGGGGGAAGCTGCTTCTTAAACAGTGCTGTCGACACACTTAAGCAAATCTGTCTAAAGATCTTGCATTCAAGCACTCTTGCGAGGCTGACATTGAGTCTGCACCCTCCAGACCAATAAATCAAGTAATTGTTGCCAAAAAATGGGTTTGGGCCCTGGTGGTCATTACCCAGCAGAAGACGCGTAAAACAATGTTGGTTGCATAATGCAGGTGCGAGGAA
Source organism: Symbiodinium pilosum (assembly GCA_905231905.1). NCBI lineage: Eukaryota > Dinophyceae > Suessiales > Symbiodiniaceae > Symbiodinium > Symbiodinium pilosum. The sequence goes on from CAJNIZ010027269.1 coordinate 40,919, forward strand.
GGGGCAAAGGTTCTGTAATGAGACGGGTGAACACCTCTAAAGACCGCCCTGAAGTTGGTCGCAGCAAGCAGGGCCAGGGCTGATGTCATGAGCAAGGTATGCAAACTTCAAACTCAGGGCAACATTGCGTACAGCTTTCGCACTCTGCCTGCAGAGCCGATGGGCGATGACCAAAAGCGGACAGTGCCTGTGGGCTGCAGAAAACGAGCTGGACTGCTGTGTCTTGAGATGGCTATCTTACCGCCTGACTCCCAAAAAAAGTATTTTAAAAAAGCAGATGAAATTGCACGTCTGCGGCTAAAAGCAGCACTGTGCAGCCGCGCCGCACTTCGTGGTGGAGCACACGCCACATTAGTAGGTGTCGGCGTCTGTCACAAGTTATGCAGGTTCAAGGCAAACGCACTCTGACCTGCCACTTTGACATCCACAACACTCTGCAAATTACAGCTGAAGTCAATTTGATGAGCCTACACCGGCTTGCATTTCAACTTCTATTGCGCGAACACGCTCCAAAAACAAATGACAAATATGATGCTGGCAGGGCATCCATGTGAATTATGCATATTGCAACATGACATGGGACCGCTCCGCCTCAGTTGGTGGTACCAACTTCTTTTCCCGCCCTGCGCTGCAAAAACATGATGCCGGATAAGCCATCTACATGCGTCAGCCTTAGGTCTTTCAAGTGAGGAAATACGAGCAAGTTGAACAGCGGGACTATTTGCCGTGGCTTACGCTAGCGTAGGGAGAGCCTGACGGGCGTTTTTAACAAATCACACGGTGCTTTGACTCGGCTTAAATGTCAGTGCAAACTGACGTCACAAGCAGGCCAACTAATCCTTCTCAGAAGCAGGTTTGCAGGTCTACAACATGTCTTGCCTCTTGGCGGCGTGGATGGTGCCGGGGAAGCCTGCGCTGTCACATCTCTGCCAACCAAGGTTGCAGGTAAGGTAATCCCCTATCCATTTGGCCTCGGGCACCTGTGCTTCTGGCTCATCATCTGAGTCCAAAACCTTCCGGCGGACGGGATTGTTCTTCCTTCTCGCATAGGCTGATGCTCTGTCAAGCAATTTCTGACATCTTCCCACATTGCAGACTCTCGGCAACTTGCGCGCCACCGTGGTGGGTCACACCACGAAAATCAGGCTGCAATGTGTGCGTCACCTAAGGCGCAGCGCCACCGTCTTTACATGGGTTGGCTTGGGGGCTTGTACAATCCAACAAAGCCGGAAGCCATGGAAGCACGCGACCTGCAAGACGGGATGCACCCGTCATGCACAAAATTCAAAATCAAATCTTCAGCCGATTTGTACTATCCGACAAAATCGTGCTGAACCAAATGCCATGAGATCATGATGGCATCGGAGATGGAATCTGGAAACGGCTGAGAGATCTGGCTCAGGGCCTATGCCCAGGCTCATCCCCACAGCTCGCATGCAATCAGGCCAAAGGTGCTGCAACTGCAGCCTAGACAATCAAAGCCCTTGGCACAGGGGGGATCAGACAAATTGGCAGAGTTCGGGATGTAAGAAACTTTCGGGTCCTGATGTTGAAAGAGCTCCTGCATCCGGAAGCTGCCAATGCTTCTGAAAAATTAATTCTCTGTGACTCAGAGTCAGAATCGGGCATCAAGCATGAGTCCCCCGGTCAGGCCAAGCATTGGGCCAGCTGTTGGAGGGAGTCAGAAAGCTGTCAAGGCCTGCATGGCCTCGGATGCACGCAGCTGATATCGCTTTCGCGCACAATCCAAAACAACCACACCTCCACTTGTTCATCTCAAACCAGCAACTTAGGAGACCGAGACCTGAGACCGCAGAAAACACTTTTGCAGGCCAGCATCTTAAGCGCTCGCCAGAGCCTGCTGGTAATTCAGAAATTGCAGGACTTGCACTTGGCCATCCCATTGTCTAGTGTAGCTGTGCCACGCACAATAACTCTCTGTCCAATCGAGAATTACCACACATAGCGCATGAACACACCTTGATGCAAGCACAATTTGTCCTGATTCCATTCAGAAAGTCAAAAGCCTCAAGGATCAAAGAGAAAACTGCCGCAAAAACATTATGCCGCAAAGCCCTTCCAGTTGTGAATGTCGCCACTGCATCTCGTAGGCACCTCTGAGCGCGTCATGCCAGCGCAAGCCTGGTGCAGCGCGGGCACGGACTTCACCTTAAAATTCGCAATTTCCACTCGTCTTTGCTGAGGAATGCTTATGGAGATAGGAGGCATGCACGCAAAGTTGTACTCCAGCCTCGCTCACCCTGCAACTAGCATATGGACGTCAATGACCCACAATGCAGTTGCGCTAGTGTGGCCGCAACTTTAGTTCCCCACCCTCACAGTGAGGTTGTTAGATTTAAAAGTCTATGTTGTAGTGCCCTCCGCCTGGAGCCATCCCTGCAGTGCGCGACCACCAAGCATCCCTGCAATGCCCAACCACCAAGTGTCGCAGCAGTGCCCAACCGCAGCATATCCATGCAGTGCCCAGCCAAAAAACCTGCAGTGCCCAACCACCAAGTGTCCTCGCAGTGCCTAAACACCAAGTATCCCTGCGCCCAACCACAGAGCATCCCTGCGGTACCTAACCACAGAGCATCCCTGCAGTGCCCAACCGCGGAATATCCACCAAGTATCCCTGCAGTGCCCAACCGCAGAACATTCTTGCAGTGACCAATAGCAACCGCAGAGTATTCTTGCAGCGCCCAACAGCAGAGGATCCCTGCAGTGTCCAACTCCGCAGCATTTCTGCAGTGCTCATGGCAACGTATCCCTGCAGTGCCCACACCCACAATATTTTTGTAGTGCTCAGTGCCAGCCCCTTGCAATGTTTAACCCCACAGATGCTACTGACTTCGCCAATTACAATGCCCGACTGCTATGCGCGCACCAAGGTGGGGGCTTGGCCGTGCGGCCAACAAATTGCACGCACACTTGCAACAACTTTCAAGGTGTCATTGTCACACCACACTCTGTAATGTTCTCGCTCCCAACCCTCCCAGAAACATTACATTTCTTGTGCAATAACGGCTTTAGGGTGGGGATGCTCCAAGTAAATGAATTAATACTTGTCTGGGCACACGGAAACAGATGCAACTAAGGAAACAGCAGCTGAAGCAAGACATGGCTCAAGAGACAAGGTAGTTTGCTCGCTGCACCTCATGCTCTCTTGTGATGCACTTGAGGCTTGCGGAATCAGCTCCACCGAGACTCAGCAGCACCTTGTTAAAGCAAGTTCTCCCCAAGGCAACAGTGGAGGACTTTGTTTTCCAGACACACCATCATCTTCTGCCCTTTTTGCCTCACCCCTTCAGAAAAAATGCAAGTCTGATCCAGGGACTGCTTTCCGCATGGAGCACACCTAACCTGTAGCACACATTCTCCAGACCCATGGGTTTGCAGCCCAGCGGGGTCATGACATGATCAACACCTTTGCATCTGTTGGCATAGGACACGATTCTGGAGGGCTGAAGGATACCGTTGTCGCGCCCTCTCGAGCTTCTTGCGACAACTGAACACAACCCGGGCTTTTCTCAGAGAGCGGTAACTTCTAGGCTACGAGTGTTCGCGAATCTGGAAGCAACGTAGCACATGCCAGTTGGGCATGAAAGGGAACGGATGTGATAGGCTGTGATTTGAAAGCTAGACATGGATGTTATCATCCGTGCCAGCGCGGATGCACTGGGAGTTGTTTGCTTCCATGATAAGGCGTTGTCGTTTCGCCAATTAATTGGATTTCAAAGGATGCTGTGACTTTTACAGAATGACGCAGGAGCCGCTAAAACAATGCGTGCAATAGTCGTGGGGAATAGGTTTAGATCCGGGAGTGCCCCAGACACGGATACCAAGGACAAAACATGAAGCGCGGTACCTGTAAGACGATTTGCCACACCTTCTACTGTTAGTGTTGTTTCTAGGAGTTTTAGTTCGATCTTAAAGCAGCTAGGGAAGAACAAAATTCCCCGGCCTGAAATCTGTAGAAAATTGCAATTTACATCAAGTTAAAAGAATGTAAATGCAGAGTCGTTTTGCTCGCTTCTGTGCAAATGCACATAGTTGAACCCGAAGAGCACGGGCCTCAGCTCACTTGAGAAGAGGCAGGCCAGGAGAGGGGGTGGCCATTATAAAGTGGAAGTTGCTTCCTGATTTTAAACCATTTCTATTCAAAATAGAAGCATTCTTGAAATGTGCCTGTCTTGCTTCTCTTTCTTTAACGAAGCCAGCCCAGAGTAAATTCAAGCCTCCACATTCCTAAGCTGCAGGGATGCCAGAAACGATCGATCTCTTACTAAACCGCGTTTAACATCCAATCCCCAAACCAATCTCTAAAGGCTACCCCTTACCAAACCCCCAAGTCTCATTAAGAAAGGGGTTGCAATCATGGAGCCCCTCCAGAGGTTGCTTTGTAATTTTGATCACCTCTATCAAGATAAAGAGAATATGAGAGAATTCTGGCAGTAAGCCTGTACTATTTGTCTTAATCGAACTAGCCCACAGTAGATTCAAGCCTACATTGTTATTTAATTCAAAAGCATTCTTAACTTGAGCCTCTAGTACTTTTGTAAATCTGAAAGAGCTCAGGCCCCAGAGTTTTTACTACGACCCCAAATTTCCCTGACCTCTGTTTGGAGATCGGTCCGCCCGGAACTCTGGGGCGGGGAAGGGGGGTCACTAAAACCAGCCAAACTTTAGACGCATGTCTCTCAACGGAACTAGCTTTCTGCAATCTCTCAAGGAACATCTTTCTGCAATCAGGAAACCACAAGGCGGCCATAACGCGCTGCCCACAGCGCAGCAAGGCGAGGCCGAAGCACAGTGAGGGCCGCACAAAAATCCTCCAAGCTGAATGATGCTGAACGATTTAGGGCAGACATGACTGGCGACCATGCAAAGCAGGCTGAGAAATTACCTCAGGCTATGCCATTCAGAATAATACAAACCAAACAAAATCAAGAGTTGCCCAGCTCAGCTGGAAGATCTAAGTCACAGAGATTGCTGCGCAACCCTAGTAGTTTATTGAAGGGATCTCCTCACCACGGAGCACTTGCAGCACCTGCGTCACGGCATCATGCCCATACCTTGGACAACGATGGTGCTGCTTCAGCAGATCTGCTGCTCCGCACGGCCGGCCTTGTGATGGCTGCATCAACCAATCGCGGTCCGATGGCAGCCCGCCCCAAACACACCTGCATCACGGTGAATTCAGTGATTCCTGCCTTCAGCAACGGTCTCTGACTGCTCTGGAAGAAAAAAAAAAAAAAAACAGTTGCACCGAATCCTTCAGCACATCGCTCTCTGCCAGGCGACCCTCAGTCCTTAAAACCCAAAACACCCATACCTCAGCATCAGAGATTTGCAGTAACAAGATCTTCAGAGGCTGCAGCAGCCTTTCGGAAACTCCCGATGAACACTAAAATAAGAACGATTCAGAGACCACAGGTCCTGCTGCGCCAACAAGAGGCCCGTGGCAGAGCCCTGAGCCCCCACTCAGACCCCCTTGGGCTCCACAAGAACACATGGGAGCTCGAGCATTTACCTTTTTTGCCTGAATGGCCACGAGGCCATGTGGGCTGCCCAGGCCTTCAACACAGCCCTCTTGCTCCCCATCCCAAGCCATCAGTGTTGAGTATCGTTCCTGAGCCTTCCAGAACCCTTAGTGTCTAAAGAATGCCCTCTGCACATGGTACTTGCACTGCACTTCTCTTGAGACAGTGCTCCAAATACAAGATTTTCAACATGCGTGTCTCAGGATTTCCGCGAAACTTGTATTTCCGAATATGACTCGGTCGAAGAAAGAATGTAGATTCATCAATGACTTGCCTGGTCTTCCGGCAATGAATGGGCCAATGCCTGGTCGACTCTTCTGGCAATCCACAGGAGATACCACTACATGCAATCTGCCGCGCACAATCTGCACAAATCATTGATGATCTTCAATTAGTTCGCGCCTTGGCTACGACGGGGGCGGCAGCCTGGTTCAACAGCAGATCCTGGACGGTGGCCTCAGCGAGTTCCGTTGGTGCAAGTCGGCAATCGCCGTGCAAAGAAGACCATCCAGCCCTTGGCTCTGCTTGCGGACAAGTCACCTCCAATACTTGGCACAACCTGTGCTTCGTCAAACTTGAACCTTCGGCCGAAGGATGCATCAAACACATTCAAACGCAATGCGGGTTCCATTGTGCAGCTTGCTTGAAGGGCGAGGGTACGACGAAGCATGTTGTGGGAAGCAATGAAAAAACATGCCATTTTTCCAGGGGAGAACCATGATGGAGAGGCCTGCAAAATCATGTTCCGGAAAACTGAACCCCCCAAAGCCCTGCACTCCAAGCTTTTTTGCTGTCGCAACTGTGAGAGGACGTAAAAGAACACAGGGGGAGAATATCAGGCCCGCTCGAAACCACCCTGGAAACCTCGGAAATTTGGCTTAGGATATTCATAAGGGAATACTAATGCTGGCCAAACGAATACTAACGCTGGACCAAACATTATCCGCTTAAGGACGTTTTCCCGACAAAGCATAAAAGTGGAGCTTCGTTACCTTGAGCCTTCCAAAGGCTTTCAGGGAAGAGTCCCAGCCCCCCCGAAACTCACAGGCCTCCTAATATTCGGAAATTAATCTAGAGCCGGTGAAGAGCCTAAAAACAAGTAACAGATCTTCATGCTTTGGGCCAGGAAACGTCCTGAATCGAGAATTCTGTCTTCCAGCATTCATTTACTGCTTTCGACAAAATAAATGTTCCTGGAGGCCTGTCGGAGGTCTGTGGAAGGTTTCTCGGGTCGAGGGGGCCTGGGACTCTCCCGCGAGAGGCCCTGGGAGGTCCAGGGGCAATGAACCTGAGACATTATGCTTTTCACCGGGATAATGTTCTAAATCGGACCTTCTTTGGTCCAGCAGAAGAATTATTGATTGATATCCGGATCCATATCAGGAGGCCTCTGGGATCCAGCTTTGGCAAGGTGGATTGGGATATTCTAGCTTTCTGGCTTCCACCATCTGTTAATATGTTAACCAACCAGCACTGCCAAACACCAGTGATACTTGAGCATATGAGCAACGGCACACTGCAATGCGGAACGTTGTTGTCGATGTCTCCATCGCTGTTCCAAAACTCCTTCTGCAGAACCACTTCGCCTATCATGGTTCATCTGTACTCATATTGAAGGGCCGGCAATCTGAACAGGGACAAGATGCCAAACTGCGCCAACTGCTGCATTACCTTGGCCCCAGGTCAGCTGCGCGGACTACGGACAAAGGCTTGACAGTCATCCAAGATCAACCCCTGGGGATCATGCAAAGCCGAGCTGTCGTCGTCTGATTGAAATCACATCAGCTGAGCTGAGGCAACGGCAAAGTTTCCGTAGGCCTTACTCGGCTCTCCAAATGTGGCATCTGCAAACACGTTCAAGAAGTTTGAGTAAACACACCTGACGCCGTATCAAGCTCAGGCCGCTCTCCAGTCCCACATCTATGGACCGGGAACCTTCAACCGTTGTTCTTGACCGAACCGCACCAAGTCTGCTGATGATCCACTGCAGTGCAGGCGGCGTGTCGTGTGAGAAGTAGTGCCTCGCCCATCAAGATGTTCGCCACACTTTCCTGGGACTAGGCACAATGACACAAGCATCAACTTCTACCCATGCAGCTGCTTTGACGGCGCACTCTATGACTGCAAAAGCATGTGTGACATCAACTGGGCCAGGCTTCCATCTGCTGTTGGTGGCAATGCTCAAGAAGACCTGCAGACCACAAAAAGATGAAAGCACAAAATTTGACGATTCAAAATGATCACTGAGTTTATCTGCCTTGCTTTCCTGGAGCAATCACTTCTTTCACGCTTTGCTAATTTGGGTCCGGGTAACTCTAAGCCAACAATGCTTTCACTGTACTGCAAGTGAAGACCTGTACCACCAAGACCCACATTTCCACAAGGACGGCATTTCATTTCAAAGTGCTCTTCTCCCAGCTTTGCGCATGACTCATTGAGGGGCAACAATGAAGTTGGAAAGCACCATGAAACAGGAGTGAACTAGTGCTCCAAGGATCGTTGAATGATGCGACATCCATACCTGAGTCAAATTCTGGCCTGTATCTGTGTAGACAACATAACAACTGCCAAGGTCTTCCATGTGCTTCATCTCCTGCTAAATGCTGATCCAAGTCAGGCGGCTGGTGGCCTTAGGCACAAGCAGAACGCACACAAAAAGACTTCAACAACGTAGCTGTAGCAGCTGTAGCAGCTGTATCGATCCTCCTTCAGCTTAGTCACGTGCCAGCTCCAGCACCGCACCACCCTGACCAGGAAGCGAAACGGAGCATTCTTCCACCCCTACTCTCAAAAACCAGGTGGCCTGCAGAATCTCTTCTATCATGAACTGGCAATCGGCTGCTCTCAGCGTGGCCACCAAGCGCTGAAGCACATGGTTTGCATTGGGCGAGAGGGCCGCAGCCACGACCTGATGCGGAACTGTTGAATGACGACCCCTTGATCTGAGGGATCAACCCCGGCTCCAGCAAGCCCAGTGCAGACAGGTCGGCGTGTCCGCGGAGCTCTTGAGCAATCTGCTTCCTCAATTCGTTGCCTCAAACATCTGCTGCGTGCTACATGTGGGCATGTCGACTATGTCGACATGCAAGGACTGCTAGACCTTCTTCGCCGCGATGCTGGATGCCTGATCGATGGCTTCCTGGACCTTCCTGCAACCCTTCTGCCTCCAGCAGGTCACAAATCAAGAATCTTAGGATGACATAAGGCGTGGCATCCGAAACTTGAACGGACTAGCACTCTTGACCAGAATCAGCATCATCTCATTTAGTCTCGCCTTATGACATGATTACTGAAGTGTGTCGTGCCTTTGAGAAAGCTGCCAGACTTTCCCCTGCAAAGGAGACTCTGACAGCGAAGGGGCTGTGCTCGAAGAGTCGTCTGAGGCATGCTCGGAGGAACGGTCCATCTGGGCACGAGCACCAAGCTTAAGCCATCTACAAACCATTTGGCATTTGCATTCATTTGCGATGCCCTGCCTGGCACTGGAAGATCTGGCTGCTGTTTAGAGCGTTCTGGGCAATCACCGGCAACCCGACCATCACGACTGGGATCGCGCAGAAGGCAGGCTGCAAGACCATGGGAATCATTGGAGCAGGCGCAGCGAAGGCCATGGGCATCTGCACACCTTCACACATCGCTGTCGGCAAGACCCACTCTCGAGATCCAGATAAAAAGCTGCAGAAGAACTTGTTCTATCCAGGTGTCAATTCAAGAGGGCAAACTCTGATTCACGCCCTGGCTTCTGTGATTCGGGCACTTGATGCGCCCGACTCTGCACCAACAAACAGAATGGATTCGAGCACCCTGATGAACCTCTAGTCTTGAACCGTGAACGGGAGCTTCTTGACTTGGCCTTGCCTGGAAACTAGATTGCCTGAATCGGTTCTGGTGCTCGCATGCAGATGTGGAGATTCAAGAGATCCCCCTCAGCGAAATCGCAGCCAACAACAGCACACGAGCTTTTTGTTCAAACGAATTGGTCGTCTTTCAAAGGGGCAACACCGCCGTAAAGTTGCACTGGCTATCTACCATCCAGACCAACTCTCTCCATACTCAGTATAAGATGTAAGTCCAATGGCAATTAGTAATTAGGCTTTGCAAAGGTCTGCCGGCCCTGGAGAACAACAGCCACGCTCATGTGGAAGCAGCAGGGACGGCAGCCATCATCTGCGAGCCCTGTCTTGAATAAACTCCGTGGAAGAAGCCACCGGGCTGAGATAGCTGCGGATCTCCACTGGAGCATGATGAAAATGTGGTGCGTCGAAGTTACAAGGACGTCTTGCATGCAAACAGCTCGCATAGGCTCGTCGACCTGGCCTTGCTGTGCCTCGCTGAAGCTAGCTAGATCTACGAGATCAGGGGCTGCGCACATCAAGGCGAATAGGATCGAAGAGGGCGGCTGAAAAAGTTTATGCGGAAGTTTGGAACGTGGTAGCTCAAACTGCTGGCATCAAACACAGTTGGGTGTCGCTCCGTGCTACTAGTACAGCAGATAGAGCAGGGTTCCGATGCAAGCCACGCTCTCCGAGCTATGACCGCCCGAAAGGATTGATAGTTCAAGGACTCCTTTACAGACCTCAGAACTTGGAAACGCGAGAAGAGGTCGTGCGAGGCTTGGATAGCCGCAGCCTGAAATTCACAACCTGATCTTCCAGTCGATGTGGCTCAAGACGCAGGTCTTTAAGCCAGCTGTTCAACCTCGCAGCGAAGCCACGTTTCGGCAATCAGCGACTGAAAAAACTAGGAGGCCTGAAGTGAGATGCGTGTTGAAGGCTCAGACTTTTGCCACCTCCTATAGACACTGGCACAACCAAGTGAAGAGGCGGCTCCACTTGTCTGAGGTGTACAAATGCTCGATGCTGGCTCGACAACAACATACAAAAACCACTCTAAACTTCACATCCCAGCATCAGCTTCAGATACTGGGCTGACACCATCTATCCATTTGGGTTTCTGGGTCTTAGTCCAACATCAGCGTTGGCTTCTTGCATCTGAGTCCTAGGAAAAAAGCCACTGCAGCATGATCAAGCACACCCTACCCTTGAAGATTCTAATATGGGTATTTCCGAAAATGCGGATCCCTTTTGGGAGCTTCATGGATACTAATAAGGATTGGGGTATGTTGGGGGAATACGAGGGTGTCCAGTTCTGGAACTACCCATATAATGATATAGTCGAGCAGCTTGACCTCATGTTGAAGCATCATGGACTTTCCCGGGGGCAACGGATGTATCGATGTCTCCAGAGCGTCAACCATTGAACAGAAGCTCGTCCGAGCTTCCTCGGGAAAAAAAGCAGGGACACCGACTAAGACATCCTTGGCTTTAACAATACCTGTGTACATGCGTTGCATACTAGATATGTATAACGCCGTCTTGCTTCCCACATAGAGAGAATTGCAACACTTGAGACTTGAGACCATGTTGAGACCCCTGAGCCATCTGCTAAGGATTCACCCCCCGCAACCAACCAATGGCTGACCCAGTGCATGTAGAACCTGGACCAAACCCTATCAGAAGCGTGTCTCCATCCCTGATGTCGCCGAACATAAAAGCTCCAAGGGGCACGGAACTGGACTACAGGTTCCTCCTTTCCAGTTTGGTCCTCTGTCTGCACTTGAAAATGTTGGCACAATGTATCCTGTCAAATGGCGTCTCCCGAATAGTAAACGTCTCCCCTGCCCCCCTACTTAAAATCTGTTCCGGTGGATTCATCGCATGACCTATACTTAGGTTTTAAACAGGTTCTAAAAAACTTTCACATGTGTCGTCATGAATTTACAGTTGAAATAATGTGAATAGCTTGTAATTCGATTTTTAGCTGATGTTAATACAGTTCTTGCTTACTTGCATCAGGTTTGAAATCGTTTGAAGTAAATGGTTGCATTGTTCCGTTTGATTCTTCATTCATCGGAATTAGGGGCCTCCTCTGTTCAATTAGACAGGCCCCTATTTCGCCCTTCTGCAAGAACTCATCTAGTCAAAATCCATTGAAAACTCATTTGAAGTCACCTCGGGTTGTAAATTTAAAGCCATGTAAAATCTCCTGAAACTCAATTAGAACCACATCAAAATTCGAAACCACTAGAACCTGGTGAACACCTATTAACACCAAAATAAGAAAAAGCAAGCAGTCAAAAAATACTTTCAAACTCGTCAAACTCAACTTACAGTCTACTTCAAATCAAGATGAGAGCTCAAGAAAACAATTAAGCTTTAGCCAGACCAGTTGAAACCGAACATTATTCAAGTAAGGATTCAACTAACATCTGATAAAACCTGTGAAAACCGAATTCAAAACACTGAAACAAAAACACCAAAGACTTCGTACATGAATGAGATCTGTAATTCCACTTCAATTTCCCCAGTAAATGCTTTTACACAAGTTCCTTTGCAAATGCCCTGTGAAGACCATAAAACGATGAAAAGGAGATCCCTAATTCCTCGTTATTCCTTACAACAACTCTCCCAATTACCTCAGAACCCTCCTTCCTTATCGTGGGATCCTAACTGGCTTGTTTTAAGAGTAGTCGTGCTCCCTCCACGATCTTGGGAGTTCCGGGCGGAATATTTGTTTTTCGGGAGCAGACTACATGGCTTGTATGCCTATCTCTCATGCTTGCGGAGCAGGCCGCCAGACGCAATGCAGCAAAATCACCTCCCCAAGAATATTCTAGCCCAGCTTCATGCAGCCAATGCTTGCCTCTAGCCCAAACGGTGGTCTTTTGGCTGTGGATTGCCCGACACCAAGCCCATCCCTCAACTGTTTTTTTTCTCCCCAATCCGGTCCAGTGCTTTGACCACGCCTTGGGCAAAGCTTTGGTGGCGATTTCCTGTGGCCAAGCTGAAATCAATCTGCAGCGCGTGCGTACTTTGTGGCCAGATGACGAATGCACGGCTGAATCTTGCTCTGATCGACTATCATAGGCAAGCCAGATTACACACTTTCTTCATACAGGTGAAAAGATCAACTGCTCAGGCTTTAACTCTTTCCTCTAAGCCAGCCTGCCACTGCACTTCCACCGCAGCCCATGGTGAGTCCTGAGAGCTAAGCTTGCCCAAGCACAGCTTGGCATGTATCAAGTGTAACATTGGCAACTGCTGAGCCTTTGCAGCGGGCAGCGCTGTAGCAGGGAACACTCACCAACTTGGAGCCATCAAATGTCCGTGTCACATCAAGACACTTGGCAGCATATCAAGCACACGTTCAACAGGGCAAGCGCTGAGCCTGGCCTCCGCGCTTTCCGCGCTTGGCAGTTGTATCTGTGGTGCGAGATCCAAAAGATGAGTTGGCCCAACACAGCACTGGCATGCCAACTGACGTGTGGGCAAACCAGGCCAGGCTCTAGCGACACTGCCTACTCTGCCCCTGTTCTCCCTTCTTCTCCCACGACCTGCTTCCTGGTAAACACCAAGACCGACACACAGCAACATTCAACCTGTCGCCATGTTTGTTTCTAAACGCTGTTAACCTAGAAAATACTCCAAGACCCAAACCTTCGCAGATGCTTGTGGCGGCGCAGGAGCTGCAGGCGCCAGGGGGACATCCTGGACAAGCGGTGGTTTCCGCCTGTCTAACATCCAACTTCGAATTGACAGTGCATTCAGCTGACGGAGCGCTCCACAAGGGCAAGCATTCAAGAGAGACAGTGAGGAGCAAGAAAGAAAAAGAGTTGCCATTTGGTGCAGCAAGTGGTCAGTTCAGGAACGAAGACATGTACGCAGGTCATCTGCAGCTGCACAACTATGTCAAATTTTCTGAATCCAGCATGATGTGTAGATTTGACACACAAGGAGCCTCGTCGTCAGAGAGAATCTCCATCAGCTCCCGAATGCCAGTACGTCACGCTTATACCGGAATAAGAGAAACCCCTAGGAACAGGCAAACAGGCAGGTCTCTGAAGAATGCTCAATGTGATCTGACTTGTATTTCGCGAGCGTGAAACATCCTAGCACCGGCTGCCCAGTCAAATCCCCAGATGACTGGGCCTGGAGCCAGACCCTGACACGCATCAGATCAAGGCAGGACAAACACGGGAACAATTTCCAGTCAAGTTTGTAATTACAGCAGCCCCTGCACATCGCTCGAACATCGCTGGCCAGACAGAAAAAGTACTTGCTAGATCCTGGAACTCAAACTTCCATGAGAGCGTCAGATTGGCTGAGGCCCCGCGCTTTTGCAGACCCCTGTCTGGCCACTCCAGAAACCTTGCACTGCGCGCTTCTACGGCTGTGTTTTCAGAATGTGGAAAACTGGTCCATGTTTGGTGCCGCACGTGCTCTGAACGCAGTACCTGAAGTAGAGCAAAAGCTGGAAATCGTCATCGTCCAGATCTGCTGGCTACTTCAAAACTCACTTGAACACCAAATATCCTGTCATTTCACAACCAAGATCTATCTGAAGTGCAGCCGGCAGTCATGATCAAGATGTAGAGCGAACAAAGACCTTAGGGCAAGCTTTCCTCTTAGGTACGATTCACCTGTGCCCTCATCAAATTGTCAGAGGGGCGCGCCACTATCTGCTCTGGAGCACATTCCAAGTCCAAAACGCGCAGGCGTCAAGCAAAAATACAAACGGAACTGAGGTCTCCGAGGTCATGGCAGGCACCAGAGTTCCAGGATCGCAGGAGGTCCTGCCTGCAGAATAATCAAAAACACTTTGTGGTTACAAGTTACACCCCGTGGTCCCAAGGCATCCACGCCCAACCCCTTCATCATACTAGGCCGTCGACGGCCGCTGTACAGCTGCTGCAAGAAGAGTTGCAGCCACTGCGCACGTGCAGTCCTGATAAGAGCACTTCTTGCCAGCTCTGTCCGATGCCATGCAGATGTACAGTCTTTAGATGACTACAGTTCCAGAGGAGCCCGGGCAATTGGCTCCTAATTGGCCAATTGCTTGTCCCACGTTCATTTGGGATGCAGTTCATTGGGCCAATGCTTCTACAGCCAGTCGTCCAGCTCATGTTTTGCGAATGGTCGTTGAGATGTGACAGTGGGGGCACGCAAGGCCCCGACTATAAACGATGCTCGGCCGTGGCTGGAGGGCAGACGAAGCGGCAAAGGGCGCACCTCTTCCTGATGCGGACCATGCTGTCTGACAAAAAAACCTGCATCGTGTGCTTTCAAGTGTTGCATTGAGTAAGATGTGGGGGATGTGTCTGCGGAAGATGTCAGAATGCTGGCTGCGGGTATGAAGCCTGTACCAGGAAGACATTGAGGGCATGCTGCTAAAGCCTTGCAAATTCAGTGTCTCCTGCACGCCCACGATCAGACTCAGACTAGCCTGGGAAGACAAAAAACTCGTGCACAGTCCATCCCTGGGCCTGCGAAACCATAGCACGTTGTATTGGTACCGAGAGGCTAGGGAAATCTGCGATTTGCCAGTGCAGGAAACGCATGCATGTAACTTAGCATCAAGTTTGGTCTTTTGAATGCGTAGTTGCATGGTGGTGCTGTTCCCCCTGAAGAAGACTGACAGGTTACTTTGAGCTTGCAAAGGAAACACCATGGTGATGGCGTCTGCACGTGCACAAATCAGGCATGCCGTGGAATCAGCGAGGAGGAAACGCCGTTGAGCTGCAAGGACCTCCTTTCTGCCGTGGCCGTGTGGCATCGTCTCGAGTGCGGCCAGAATGTGTGCCACAAGAACATCTACCAAAGCTGCAGAGCCACCTCTTTAGCAGCTTCTCCAGTTCACCTACGCATGACACAACTCAACGCGAACAGCTTGCACGAATCCACTTCATGCATCAAAGCTCATGGCAGGTGCAGTCACTGGCCCGCATGACAAAGCTGCAGAGGTCTGTTAGGGTCTGTTGGAGCTTGTGCTAAGTACAACTAAGGCTACCAGGGTGCGGAAGGATAACGTGCGAATCTGTTGCTTACTGCTGGCCTTGACAATTGCGCTGCATCTGCGTGAAAATCAGCCAGGTCTGGTCTGCCAGACATGTCAATACGATGGAAGTTCCAAGCAATGGAAAGTCATTATGAGGCCCAACTGCTTTTCTTGCACCATGTCCAGCTGGCAATTTGGCATCTAGAAAGTCTATGGACAAGCTTGCCATCAATGGCCGCGACCAATGCTGGAAAGCTGATGGAGCATCCAGCCAAGGGTGACACGGAGGGACTGGACAACAGAGTCCCTTGCCCTCTGTTCCTTCTCAATGCGAAGCCAAATAGAAAGTGCATCTTACTGCCTTGTTGACATCCTCGGCTAGGCCCCCTTAAAAGGGATTGCAAGACCCTCCCAAGTACGATTCGGGTTCTTTCAAGATTTGGGAGGGGTCTCGCTTCGTGCCTCAACATTCCTCCTCAAACCTTTCTGAGTAGGATGCAAGCGCCAGCAAGCGCAGGTCCATCACAGCGAGCTGGCAATGCGAGCTTTGCAGCCTCAAGGGAAATGCTCACTGCATGGACAGAATCAAGGCTCGCCGTCGGCTCGCCAAGTTCAGCTAAACAAGTGCGAGCTACACGTTTGGATCTCAAGGTATTCATGAACACCAGGGTGTGTCCACGAACGGCTCTTGAAAAGACATGCTATCTGGCTGACGGCTGTGCTTCAGCAACAGCCAGCTACTTGGGGATTGGGGAACCGGCACACTGGACTTGCCGGTCAATGTCAAAAGTATCGGGCAACATGGTTCAGTCAAGATCACCAGCACCCCATGCCGGTGTCCTGACAGTGGCGATGATAATAATGGTGCCAGACAGGCAGCCTTGAACCATCATCATGATAGTACACCAAATTGTCGCCACAACAGGTCGCCTAGCGGAAGACACCTTCGGCGTCTGGAGAGTGGCAGGCAGGAGATCTGACAGTCGAGAAAGTCCAGCCAAATCACGAATGGACTGGCTTGGCATCAGCGACGGGAATGATAAGCGCAATGAGTTTAGAGACTTTCAGCACCCTCCATGCCACTTGCTGATCAACGCTCCATTTGGAGGGAGGAAAACTCCGGAACAGGGGCCAAAGGCATTCAGAAACCTCCAGCAGATACCTGAAACTTATGAAGAAGCCATGAGCCTGTGGCCATGCGATTCCGGGAGAGCTTACTAGTAAGACTAGTAGCTGCGTGCCTAAACGATATGAAAATCAAACAGTCGTACAGGCCTGGCCGTCAAAGCAGCAAGGCCGTAAAGTGTAATCTAGGACAAGGAGCCATGTACTTTTCAGTTTCAAAGTGCGGGGCACGCAATAGGGATTAAGACCGCAATCGGTCAACTTGCAAATCCGTGGCATGTTTCTGCCACTCTGCAACTACTTGAAGGCTCCATTCACAACAGCCGACTCTTGCTTCGAAGCCTCACTTTGCCAAATCCTCAGTTCGCGGCCATGCACAGCGCCATCTGCAAAAGTCTTGCTTCTGAAATCCAAGCCAGGTGCAAGAGGTTAACCTTCCACCTTTGCGGCCAGCCCCACTCTGGCTTGAGAACCTTCACACGAGGACTTGGGGGCAAGGGGTTGGAACGCAAGCTAGGTCAGGTGCTAGCAGGGGTCTCGCAGACATGCGCGCACGTGTGCTTGGGAAGTACTTGCGGGATCTTATTCTCACCCTGCTTGTGAAGCGTGGAAGAGCAATGGAAGCTGATCTTCAGGCAGATCCATAGGGTTTGAAAAGCACAGCAGGCGGTTTGAGTAAATCTTGCTTGTTTTTGGGATCCTGGCCTTGTGAAGCAGTTGAGGATCTGGGAAGCAAAGGTATTTCATTGCCGCTAGACAGGTAATTTGCTAGATGCTGTAGTTAGTCCGGTTGCTCTCTCACCAACACTCATCAATGCACTTCCGAAGCTGTTACTTGCGCGGGATCAAGCTAGAGATCTGCAAAACAAGCGGCTAGTTTTGCTTCTCAGCAATGGGAAAAAACAAAGGAGAAAAAAAAAGGGCCCCAATCGCCAAATGTCTCCACTGGGTGCAGCCCACAGCCTAGCTCCAAAAACCGGAGCTCAATGGTCACCCGGCCAAGGGTCCCTCCCCCACACCCCTTCTTGCAAGCGAACGCTTCATAAGAAACTAAGCCCCAGAGCGGCATAGAGAGCAAATGCCGCAGCAAGTGGCAACGTGCAGGCCTGTGAGCCGCGTTCGCACAGGCGATGGCACAACGAGGTCTGCCACCGCAGCAGACCTGACACTTTGCCAGAGGCTTCTGATCTGGCTTCTTCTCAATGCTGGGAGCTGCTAGGAGTCAGGCCGCTTCAAAGACGGCATCACTTCCTTCACAAACCGTACAAGTTTTCACGAGTTGCAGACATATTTCTTTCTGAGTGCACGTTCTCCTCAAGAAAGTCGCTGCTCTGCATTGAATCCTCCATGAATCCTGAAATGACAGATGTTTGCATCAACATCTGTCAACTATCTAGCATTGCGAAGCTGTCGGGAACCTTCTACCAACTGTTCCAGTTTGCTTTTGACAGACACCTATCAACTCAGCATCAGAGCCGCCTTTGGAGTTGGCATCTCGCAGAAGTTTGCGCTCAATCTTAGTGCAGGGAAAACATCTCATAGATGCATGTGAAATATTCACTGGCACTGGGGAAGCGACTGAAAGGCTCTGCCATTCTCCAAAGTGCTGAAACCTTCAGGCAGGAAAATTAGGAAGAAGACAGAGATGCTCACGTACATGACAACAGGAGCTTTCACAACAGGAGCTTGCCCCCACCTGGCAGCTACGCGGGAGCCCTCGACATCCAACACGCGTCCTGAAGTCCTGGCTGCTGTGAAGAGAACATCTGCAGGCATGTGACTGACTTGACTAACCCAGAGCCTGCACTGAAGGTAGATCTGGTCCTGAAGCAGCAATGGTGTGAGAAGTGTGCACTGTCGTACTGTGCATGTTTGCCAATATGTGCCCTTCGTATAAGGGATTAGCGTCGCTTAGCTCAGGCATCTACTTCGAGATTGGTTGGAGCGGTCCTTATGCCGCAGCTGTCGATGGCACCCTGGGTTTGCCTTCAGCAAGACCTAGGGAAATACGGAGGCGAACAAAGAGCCAGTGATCTTCAGCCCAACCATACACATTTTTGAGGAAGGCTGCTGTCCTCCAAGCTCGCTGCTTCGGGGGGCTTAACCCACGAACTAGCCGGATAGGTTCTGGATCGTGTTTGCTGAGTTGAGCTTTAATGAAAGGGATTTTCAGAAAAGATCTCTAGCCGTCTGTTGGCCATCAAGTAAGCATGTGACTGTCAGCTCGCAGTTGATGCTGCGTCCAGGGCGGCAAAGCACCTGTAGGATCCGTGCAAACTAAGAAATTCGGGGCGCGCTTTTCAGACTGCGGACTACGCAAGCATTGCTTCAACTCTGAAGATTCTCAGCGCAGCAGTGAATCATTCAGGGCAGAGAATTGCCTTGCCGCTGGTGGACACGCCCAGGGAGACACCTAGGACTTGTCGTTGGCACTTGTGACTACAAGTGTCAATCAAAAATGCTACAAGCATACCATGTAAGCCGCTTGACATGTGGAAATCCACCAAGGCCACAGGCCGCGGGTGCTGGGGGCCAAGCCTCTACCCACCCCAAACGAAGGTTGCTACAACCTACCCTGCATCCCTTTCTCTGTATGTATTTTTGTTGAAGGCATTTTTGTCAAGCGGGCCGCTTTTTGCCGAGGCCGGAGAACCAACGCTTTTTTGGTAAAAAATCAATCAAAATAAACACACAGGAGCAGAGGCCAGGCGCCTTTTTTGCCGCGTTGGCTGATCGCTTTTTGCTTATGATACTTGTGGAAGCAGGGTATGCTGTTGGGGAGGCAGGGCACGCTTTCTCGAGGCCGGGCGCCTTTGTTTCTTGCGGAGGCCAGGCACGCGCGTTTTTGATCGTTTCTGTGCAGGCTGCGAAGCGCGATGCACTAAACTACGATTTCCAGCAAACATGCCCCTTCCACACAGGCGCATGATTTCTGCCCAGAATACGATGACGCTCCACAAAAGAAACATACTTTGCACCGATGAGTGCCGGTAACTCATGGGACGCGAGCAACGGACGAAAGCAAGTGTCTGATAATTATCCGTAAATCCAATTTGTGACAGGTCGATTTTCCGTGAAAATGTGAAAACGTCCCACGCCAGAATTTCATTTTCAGCGACACTGCAGGCATGCGCCATACCCGAGCTAGAATCAGGCAGCCCCCGTCATCTGTAAAACAGCAGTAGGTTGTTGGCACCTGTTGACCGAATTCAAGAAAGAGAGATAGATGCCTGGGAGATCTAATCAAAGTCTTAAACAAATATTTCTTCTCATCTTCATGCATAGTTTGCACATGAACGTGTTCTCTCCTTGTTCATGTCTTGCCAATCGGAGAAGCAGGCAAACCCACAATCCCCGCCTTCTACCAAGCACCATTAATAAGCAAAGCTCACGAAAACCGCGCAAAACTTCCATGTTCTCATGTTCTTATCTTTTCCCTCCATATTTCATATGGCAAGGGTATGGTAGGGCTGCCCCCCCCCCCCCGTCCCTATAAAGCACAACAATGCTGCGCACCCCAACACATGGGATTCCTGAGCTTCAAACAACAGGCATACTTTTCTGTCAGATCCTATGTGCATCCGCATGGTTCACGGCGTTAGTGGCTGAAGCGTCCTTGAGCTTCGAAACACAGAGCCTGTCGCTTGTAGCAATGGAATCCGGCACTGGAATCACAGATCAGAAAAAAGGTTTTTATCTTTTTGGAACCGAGGCATGCCGAGCTTTTCTGTGCCTGCGATGAATCTGACATAATTTGTTGCATGGCGTGGTTTAGAGCAGGTACAATATCAATCAAGGAGTCGTCTGCTTTGCGGAGGGATCATGAGTCAAGCCAGGGTCTGAACGCATACGCCAATCTTCTCAATTACGAAGGTACCCAAATTCCATCCCTTTGACCGACCCCAGCTTTAGGGACTTCACAAGAAGGGAAAGAATGAAAACCAAACGTGCTGTGCTTTCGAAATTGATTACGATGCTCAAAGGATTCGTAGAAATCGTGAGACCAGAAATGGAGCGAAGACAAAGGAGTTGAAAGGAAACAACACTGATTGTATCATGGGATAGAATTCCACAGTCCCTCAGTCCCTCCCTCCAATCACTGTAAGGACCACGCTCACTCCTTGAGAGCCCCTGCAGTCTGAGCATTCTGAGTTCTGAGGGACGCACCGCTGTGCGCAAGGAGGCGAACAACGTCCCCATCCCGTACCGCACCGCTACACCCGGCCTTTGCACGATGCAAAGGCCGGACCGAGGCATGTCTTAAAACTAAGTTCAAAGTTGATTACTGCATTGTGCAAGAGGTCCACTCCAAGGTTCTTGCAGAGCTTGCTGCCGGACAAATGAGAAAAGTCTGCCAGTCACCGCCTTGGCTGGAATGATTAAGTGTTCCGGTGTAAGGACTGCTTCATGCACTTTAGGTTTCCAAGACTTGCAATGAGACTGCCATTCTCACTGACTGCTGCATTTGAGGTGGGAGCCCTCGAACCATCGTGCTGAAACCTCACGCATCTGGCTCAGCCACATTACAGCACTTGCATGAATTCAGCTAGTGACATTTCGAGCTGTTGCCAAACCAGGCATGGATGACGCACGCAAACTCATGAAAAAGGAAGCTGCCACTACAGTGTCCCCGCCTTACTCTTTTCAACGTCAACGCAGCGGCCGTTCCAGCTGCGTAAGCAAACTGCATGGCCATAGCGAACCTCGAACCCAGAGGATTCCAGAAGTGCAGCGACTGAACAGACGCGAGACGTTTTGCAGATGCAAGCTGCAAAGCAGGCGTAAGATCCTGAATCCTTCAAGTTTGCCAGCAAGTGGCATACGGGTCTCCCACTGTAGGCTCCAATAGCCTCTCCAATGGGTCCTGAGTGTCAGCTTGCCAGAGCTCTAGACAGGCCACACCTGCTTCCGTCCTCACCCAGCCCATTCCATGTGGGCAAAATGGGTGCTGCGCCTTTTCGGGGCTCATGATGAACTGAGCTCAGCTTCATCAGCCAGGCCTTCCAAAAGGCCTTGCAGAAAGCTACTGCGGAAATCCTGGCACAGACATAACACATCTCAACGCTGGAGGGAACTGGACTAGACCCCGTCTCATCCAGTGTGCTGACATGAGGTGCTTTTCTCTCGTCCAGTAGTATTGTAATCCGTAGATGGCAAGTATGGGTGGCCAAGTTTCTGGCATGCTCGAAGATCTGTGTTCATGCAGCATCCAGGCTTTCATCTCCATCTCACTGATCAAGCATGTTGAGATGGATTGGCGGATGTCCGCCGCGGCCGGGGCCGGAGGCCCGGGGCGGTTAGACCCGGGTCCGGAGACTCGGAGAGTAAGTTAGCCATCCCCCTGCCCCCTCCCACTCATTTCGGGGATCGGCTCTGCCAGGCTAGGGTGGGTCTCCCCTAGGCGCGAGGCGGTGGGCGGGGTCGAGGGGTTGGGGTGGGGTTCGGCTATGCCTCGCTCTTAGCCACACTTGCCGAGGCGGTCTCGCGTGGACAAAACAGACTGCCAGCTTTGATGCTGCTTCCCTGGGCCAGGGGAGTTGAAGTTATTCTGATTTTTGAATGAAACAATGTCATACTTACAAACTATAAACTTGATTCGAGAACTCTATGAGAAGCATCTGCGACAATATCCTAAAACACCTCGCACAACATGAACAACTATCCTGACATGGCTATGCTTTGGCACAGGCGACACGAAAGGACTCGGACTGTGTGAATGGATTGGTGAATGTGTGCACAACTAAATGAGCAGCTAAAGTAGGCAATGCTGATCGCATCGTTCCTGCCGGCGTCATCAGCCGCATGATTTGACTTTTGGCTGTGTGCTGGGAACAAACCGGTGCACTTTTGCTGCACACTCTCTTGTTAGGAGGCTTTCGCACGACTTGGGATTCAGGCTTTAGCATGTTAATTAGGTTCCACGGGATGAGTTCTTAGGCTTTGCATGGCAGCACATCTGCCCTGGGCACCCAAGGCCTGGAGGGTTTCGTTTCACGATTTTCGGGTGTTTTGAGCGTTTTCGCCTGCTTCGAGAAGCTCAGGCAAGTTTCCGGGCAGTGAATATAACTTCACACAAACTGTTAGGTCCAAACTCCTTCGGCTCCTGGTCTACTCAATATCAAGACAAAGCTCATGTATTGGATATCGAAGCTCCTCATCTCGATATCCTTTCCTAGCAAGCGCTTGAATACATGCGCGTATACCACAAGCCAGCTGGCAGTCCCAAGCAGGGCCAGCACCATCGCGCCAGTTCCAGAAGAACCAGCCGTGGGAAGCCTGGCAAGGCCAAGGCAACTTTCCCACTTAGAAGTCATCAAGCAAGCAGGGCGCTGTTCGAACAGACTTCTTTCATGCAAAGGCTTTTGTTCAAGAAACAGCAGAATGAGCAAAACAAGAGCAGATCATCAAGTGTGTCACAAGAAACCCCCATTCTACGAACCGGTCTCGTTGCCATTCTGCGAACCAGTCTCGTTGATGTCTCATTCTTCCACTACGCCATTCGTCCCAAGCTGGAGTCTGTGCTGACTGCACCTGCCTGCGAATAAGCATTAAGCTGCGCCCTGGCAAACAGGTTCATCGCCTGAAGACAGCTGGACAGTGACTTCGTGATAGGCACAGGATTCACAGAAGCTTTGAACGATGTCCAATGGTGAATATTGCTGAATCTGACAAGACCACGTCAGAAGTCACCTCGCGGGGGCACATGGCTGAAGCTGCACGTCCGCCCAGTGCCAAGCTCCACCTGGCCCCGGATTGAAACACTCTTCCGTGATTGCTTTGATCCACTTGAACCAAGCTGCTCTCCAACGACCAATGGAAACCTCGCAGTAAGGCATGCTCAAAAGAATTACAGTGACATGAAGCAGCGCCGAGCAGTGAGGGCTCCGCTCTTGAAATTCACGACCGTGGTCTTCAACAGCCCGGAGGTGCTGCAAGCGAGCATTGTCTCTCACGGTCCAAAACTTCCGGATTGCCCTCTGCATGCAACCATATCCTCTGCAAGAGTCATCCGGTTCCATGCATCTTCAAAGCAGTGGTAGTGGTGGACCTGATTGCGTATAGATAGCATGCATCTTGAAATGCAACAAGCAATTTGACTTGGGGCTGAACATCAAAGCAGGTATTCCTGTGTCGCCCTTTTGAAATCTGACGCCACCTTGCAGTGCAGAGAGGCGCCATCTTGCAAGGATATGCAATTATCAAATGAACGGAAACGGAAGACGGTCACTTGCCAAACAAGATGGGATCACTAGGCTGCAACACGGTACCTGAAGCAGTAAGGCCTGGGCAAAGCTTCAAACCTAGGTTGAGTTCAAGTGCGCAGTCATGATACTGCGCAAGCACTCTCTCTCAGATGAAGGCACAACGAATGTTTGCTTGCAGCACCATAAGAAAAATTAGATTTCAGTGTGCGCCATGGAAGCCCTGCGCTTGGGGAATAACGTTCGAAGACAACGCTGGAATACTGGAAGCACCACTGTCACCTGCCAGGACGGCGCACACACATCTAAGCAGGAAGCAGCCTTTGTAAGTTGACTTCAAAGAGTAAGCTGCAGAAAGAACACGTTTGGACTCGCGCAGCAGGGCTGGACTCAGAGTCTGTCAGAAGGCTGTAGAGACCTGCTAAGTTCAGGTCACTGCAGCTACCAGCTTCTTCGATCTGTTGTTGGTGTACTGGGCTGGTAATTGCAAGATCCCTGTTGTGTCAGAGACGCCACAGTTCTCTTGACTCTGCGCATCTGTCCACGGACCGCAAAGCACTGCTACTTCTGAGTCATAGAATGTGGGGTCAATCTTTTCCATGGAGGGTAGCAGCATATGCCCCTAGTGTGCCAAACAGCTAAGCTTTTGCTCCAAAAGGGTCACAACCCAAACCCCTTTTGGGTGAAGTGACGGACAGCAATCCTGCGGAGTGAGCATAACACCTGAGTGAGTGAAGGTCCGGGTGCCCAAAGAAGAAGCAAACCAAAGAACTGAATCGTGGTTGATCACTGCCGAGCCCACGTCCGACTACCATCTATCAATTGCGGTCCGGCAGCGTAGATGGCATGTAAATCTTCATAATAGGATATCCATGTTAAGATCTAAAGAAGCCTTCCTTTCATCCTTCTGCCCTGATCGCAGGACTTTTGAGAGATCTGGCTTTAATTGAATGTGTCTCCTGAGTACAGACTTCGGCCTGAAGCTGGCCCAGGCCCAGGACTAGCAGATCTCTCAGCCGCTTGGCATTCTGTGTCTCAGACACAGCTGCATCTTGTTGAGACTGGCAAAAACAGGGAGCTTCCACTGTTCCATGAACGCTGGAGCACCCAACTGCTGCCTCTTGAACTTCTTAGATGACTGAGCAACATCCATAAGATACTCTGACCCGAGAACTTTCCCTAATGCACTTGCACGGGACACGAAGAAGCTTCCCTCAGAAGGCCTGGCAGGCAGTTTGCGTGTTGATCCATGACCAGTGCAACGACAGGGCTCTTGTCGCTGCAGCTTGATCGCTGTCTGCTCACTCTTTTTATGCAGAGACAAGTTCTTGCCGAGCAAAGCAGAGGTCAAGATGCTTTTCATAGGCTACTTCTGTTCAGGTCTAACGTATCCTACACCAAAGGAGTGGTGTTGTGGCTCAGGTGAGCCAATTCTTCTGTGCGACAGCTACGCCAAAATGCTGCACTGGAAGAGTTGTGGCCACAGTAGCTTCGGCGGCCTGTGCAGCTGGCAGCCTGCAGTCACGGCTTGTAAACCTGCCCAGGCACACTGCAAGTGGCATGTGATTTGGAGGTCTCATGTCAGTTCTAACATCCTCGTGAAGATCATCACAATGTACAGCTTGTAGGTGTCCTGACGCAACACCACCAAATTCCATCAAATGCTGATATAAAAAACTGAGGAGTCCTCTTCCATGAGGAATCTCCACCCAAAATCCGTTGGCCTGTGTGCAGGGCAGGTGTGCACATGTGAGCCCATTGACTACTCTGCTCGCAAGATGGGCCCTGCAGAGCCCGGCCAGATCACCATCTGCGTCTCGAAATAATGGAGGGTCGTAGCGCTTGCTGGCCATTAGCCGCTTGGCCTTAGCTGTGAAAATGTTGAGCCCCTTCCAGGCTGCCTCAAAGGTCTCCCGTCAAGTTGCTGCGGCTTCCGCCTGTGCGCGCTTCTTTGCCGCCTCTGCTGCCCACTCGGCCTCCATACGGGCCATTTCCTGGCATGAGAGGATGAGTCAGGAAGGGCTACAGTCTAGATCTCGTCGACAAATGCTCGAGTACCAGCTTACAATCAAGCACAAGTGCCTCTTGATCTTCGGGACTCCTCTCGTTCGGAGCTTTCCTTGGCGACAAGGTTTTTTCGTCTTGCCTTGTTGTTTGGACTGGCCACAGCTGAACTGCGAGAGAAGATGAGGCAAAATGCAAAAGAATCACGTTACTCATAGCGACCAGTTGCCCGTTTCGGGGTCGCTTTCTCCTGCTCTCCTCAGCTTCGGGGGCTGTTGCCTGCACATTGGCTCAAGGTCACCAGGAAGTCTCTCTCACTCGCCCGCAGCCTTGACCTCTGGAGGCGGTGTGCGACTCCGCTCGCGTTCACTTCCATCCTTTGACCAGCTCTGGCAATATTGTGATTCACGCATCGTCACGGTGCCCGCGGCCTTCACTTCTGGAGGCGGCGTTCGACTCCGCTCACGGTCATTTCCACCCTTGCAGGAATAACCAGATCATTGCAAAATTGCTGAGTGCTGATTTCGCACATGTCCAGCTATCAGCCGGAAGAGTCTGGCAAATCATGTCAAAGCCTACCCTGAAGAACCAAAAGGGTTGACTGATAAAGAAAAGCCCGCCTCCATGTCGACATCTTCGGCTGTCATGGCCCCGGCTACCTTGGTGATTGTCAATGCTATGAACGGAAGAACTATCTTTCACACACAGAGGCAGGTAGCCCTTGACCAGCAGAAGCAAGAGCTGTCCACTCCACTGCAAGGCATCATACAACCACAATCCCAATTTCAAGCCAATATGCTTGTGGACCGCCTCGGCGACTGCTACGCTGGTGAGCCCGAGCAACGGAGGTGTGGGAAAAGGGGTTCTGAGTTCTGCGCATCTTAACAAGTGACAGGGACTGCTTGGAAGCTCATGTAAACTGACTAAAGGAACTCAGCTTGACCACATGGGAGGGCACCCTGTCTGTCATTCCAGCTGCGCGAACAACGTCCACAGCCTTGGCCAGCAGAGTCCAAAACTTCCATGAGATGCAACTTGTTTTACCCAACAAAGATGACCTTCCCTTCCAACCACCCCCCACGGCCTCATCGTAGAAGCTAGCGAGGATCTCTGCAGGAATTAGCCGTGATGGCTCATTGCAGACAGCAATGCCGGTTACCTGGGCAGGCTGGAAACTGTAAAAAGAAATCACGCAGCTAGCAGCAAGCTTTGAATCATCGGCTTGACAAGCACCAGATAGAAGGATGCAAAACCCAGGGCAACTGACTTCAGCGGCACGCTGGGTGCATATCGATGCAATGCTGCGCTTTTTATTTCTTCTTCACCCTGTACCCTCTTCCAACAAAAATAGGTGAAACATCGGAACTGGTGACGGCAGTCGTGCACTGCACAGCGAGCAAAGCCTCTACCCGTCACGTGTGGACTCAGCCACGGATAGATGACACAAGCGATCACGCTTGTCTTCAAGTGTCACATCCAGCCACAGGAACTGACTTCTGCTGTTTCGTAGCCACGACTGTGATGGGGTAGTGACAGAAATCAGTGGGCGGGCGCCCGTGTGCTAGCTAGGTGAAGACTACCCAACACACAGAAAAGTGATCGAATGCCATAGACAATGCCAGATGAGAGCACGGTCTACTTCAAGTCTTCACCAGCTGAAAGTAACGAAAGGTGGTGATCCTGAAATATCTCGCCACCTGGAACTGAGGGATTCTTGCCTGGCGCGTCAGGGATCAAGCCCTGCCGATGATGGTCACAGCATTGGGAAAGGCCAGCACTCAAAGGCTGAACTGTATAAATACATGTGGCACAACATTTGGGACTTGGGCGGCCAATACTGTGTGAAACTGCGGCAGTGCAGATGCGCCAGCAAAACCCCGTACATGAACAACGAGCAGAGATCATGAACAGGATCTTTGAAACACATCGTTTGGTGCCTACGCTAGGTCCATCATTTGAGCTGCACAAGCTTGGCATTGCTGCGTTCTGCGAACTCCTGAGGCCAGCTTGACATGCTCCAAAAGATCCCGCTCTTTCCGCTTCTGAAGCTGAGATTCAGCTATCTCCAGCATTGGTTCGGCCGTCACCCTTGCATCCTGGCCTCGCTCCAAGAAACAGATAAGTCAGCCTGAGTTTCTTCGCAGATGATTCGTACAAGGGCACGCTAGAGTCGCTAGAGAGAGTAGAGGGACCGACAAACGTGAGTTCGGCAGCTGGATTTGCAGCTGAGTGGGCCCCTGGAACTTCCTGCTTTGGGCAGAATCTTCACATGATTATTATGAAGAAGCTATTAAAGATTGCCTCATGCATCAGAACGTCAAGCCTTGGCTGAATCCAAGCCCAGACCTGGGCCAGCCTTAAGACGTCAAAGCTCACCGCTCCCGTATGCTCCCGTTCTCTGTGGCGTTAGTACGCCTAGAGCATGCGGAGCGCTCACGGCGCCTACGATGAGCCCGGGCAGCTCGCTGTGCCATCCTGGCGGTTGGGACAGCATCAGTCAAAGGACGAAGAAGAATCAGCACAAAGCAAAACAAGCAGGGGAAAAAGCAGGTCGGTCCTCCGGGCTTGCCTGGCTTCTTCAGCACCACAGTAGTGGCACAAACCACAAGCATCTCCGGCTACACAGCCATCGCCCAACGAATGAAACCAGCACGGTTTACAACGGCCTTGTTGATGCATCAAGAGTGCAGGTGCCATTGCACTTGGCTGAGTTTCTGCCCTACCCAAGGATGTGTCGGACTGATCCAAAGTCTCCTGAGGCTCCTGAGGCGCATCGGCCTCCAATGAAACACTTGTGCTGCCGCACATGCTTTGCTCGCCCTGCTCTGAGCCATCTGTCATGGTGGATCCAGTTGTGCATGGATGAAGCGCCTCAATGCGCTCCTTCAGCACCAACAGGTCGGGTTCGGATCGGCACGTTCGAATCGCGAACAGGTTTTCTTCATCGACGCGTATGTGTATGAAGGTGTTCTTAACAAATTCGGTCAGATCCATGAAGTCTGTCCTGTTCCTGGGCAAGGCGTAGGCCATAGGCTAGTGCAATTGGCACAGGGTCCTGGGTTGTCCGGCTTGAGCAGGAAAACCACTTGCAAAGAGCAAAGCTTGACCCCAAAGGCAGTTCCTCTTTGTAGGCTAAGTGAGATTTTCGAATACCCGTCAAACATCAGAAGACAGCAAGAAGAACATGAAATGCAGCAGAACACTGAAGGAGTGTGAAAGGGGGCGGCGGAGGAGTCAGATTGTGGCGCTAGCCACAGCACCTAGAAGGTATTGCCTCAACAGCAACCCATGAATATGTTGGCGATTTTGGTCCCCTTGAATAGGCCTGGACGCCGTAAACTATAGCTAACCGAATGTCAAACTAATTTCATGTTGAAGCAATATACCACTGTGAAGTTGTTCTTTCTTAAACTTCATTGCAAGGCACGCAAAGTCTCAGAAGCAGCTTAGTTTCCTGCACACTTCCGGTCGCGGTATCTTCGGGCAACAACCTGGCCAGCTGGCCAGCGCTGTATTGCGCGTTGTTTCAGGAAATCTTGGCACCTCCAGGGCCTTCAGTGTCTCCAACCTTCGCCATTGCTGCCACACCTCTGATTTTTGATGCTCCTCCCTCTTTGCTAGTCTGCAGGGCACATGGGTGTTCCTATGCTTCTTGGAAACCAGGCCCACTTGGACTCTGGTCGCTGTCTGTGGCCACATGGAGCATCCGCGCCTAGGGCAAATCAAGTGAGTGCACTTTGTTCAATGTCCTTCGAAGATTGGCTAAAGGCAACCGTAAGGCTTGTACTTTCCCCACCCGGACAGCCGTGAAGATCTAGTAGCACCTGTCACTAGCAAAGCCTCGTTGGCACACCAGCAACAATTTCAGCAAAAAAAGCAACCTCGAGGTGGCATTCCTCAGCCCACTGGACCGCTTTGTCCAGCATGTCGAGGGCTGGTCCCTGCTCGGAATCCAGGTAGTCATGCATTGACTTGCGCATGGCTTGACACCCCCGAAGAATCACCCAAAAAAACCCTTTGCCACGGAAATGGCAGCTCTTAAAGATGCATCGCTCTGCAGAGTCATACCGTGAGCCCGCGCAGTTTAATCCCGGTCTGCCAATGCCCAGAAAAAAGCTTTCCATGCCATGCTAGATATTTGGAAACCACTAAGCGTTGAAGGCTGGCTGTGCCTCGTAAGGTTCCCCTGCACTGGGGCCAAGCACAACCCAGTAGCCAAAGGGAACCTGCAGCGTCACCCACCACAACTCCGGTCCCCTGTTGCGACTCTTGCGAATCCACTTACAGCTCGCACCCTGACGGAGTTCAGCCCCATGTCGTGGATGGCCTGGAAATCCTGAATCGAGCAGGCCGGTGCACAGGGCAAATCTGCACACATTCCATTGAACAGCCAAGTTTACTTCAGACTGTGTTGTGCAAGCGGCGCTATCTAATGACAAGTGCGCCTACAACTGCAATATTAATCATAGTCCTGCTTGCTCAAGAAGGTCTCTCTGTGACGGTGAAGCACATGCAAAGCCTGCATGGTAGCAACATCCAGAGAGACAAACTCGAAGAGAGGGCGGGGCCTGGCGACTCCTCAAAAATTCCATCAGGGACCATTCGCATCGGAGCTGCGGCTCTCCTGAGACCATCAGCGAGGCAAGAAGCGAGGTCGAGCACACACCTGGCCCACCTGGAAAAAGGGGAGCGGATGGGCCCGGCTCCAACAAAAGCCAGCCGCCAAGATTAACGCCACGCCTTTCTGGATGCGTTTTGTCCAAAAAAATTAGCTGTATTAGCTCCTGCGGAGATTTTGGTGAAACAGCAAAAGCCACAATCTGGAAACTACCCCTTCCTTGTATGTCTTTGCGCCTACTCCTCAGTTCCGGACCAGGGCCTTCGGCGCTCGGGCGCCTGAATGCCTCCTGACAAGCTGCTCTCATTCTCCCTCCTGTTTGAAACCTTCCAGGTAATGATTTCCCGCAGAGGCTAACACCCAAAACATGTCTTGCGGCATGCGAGTTCCCAAGCTGTTAAAACCAGGGCAGCTCAAACAAGTGCAAGTGAAAACAGCATTGCTCAATAAGCACAATGTTCCCACGCAACCCGCTCCAGGTGAGCCAGTAAAGAAGAAAGAGACTTCACAAGACAGCTGTTTGAATGGCTCGCCTTGAGTGGCGAAATGGGAGGGTGAATCATTTTCCCTCTTTTGCACTGAGGTTCGGCAACAACGGAAAAGATGTGAGACAATTGCACTGTGCGTCATTGACCCCGGCTGCTGCAGTCTGACACAGCACAGAGCCGTTCGCTAAGCTTTGAGCTTGGCCGCGCAGCCTTCACTTCAACAACACCGCAGGACACCGCTGTCACAAGCCTGAAAAGCTGTGAGTCCAAGTTGCCAAAGTCTCAACACAACCAACATCAGCCCTTTTGCGCGCCTGCAGGTTGCGCCACGTCTTGGCCACGAAGCCATATCTCCAGGTTGCGCTCATAAGCATCTAGCCTCCAAGAACAAGGCCCGATTGGATTTTGTCAGACATGCTTGCGCTGATAGAGCGTGACCTCTAACTCTCTGCGTCTACACATGAGTTAGCACGCCCCTTCCTTGCATCAGTGCTGATTTTTCAGCGAAGAACATGCACTGACAACTACTTGCACGGCATCATGCACATTCATGTGCCTGTGGGGGAAGACTGCCTCGGCCGATCTCCACATTTCCTGAGGCAGTCACAATCACGATTTTAGCATCTGCCTGACAGAAAGCCGAATGCAGTACCCAACCGTGCAAACAATTTCAGAATGCTGCTCTGATGCATGCCCTAAGCTGGACTTTCACTGACGGCGCCTCAAATTTACAACTTACCTCCGGGCTCCTGGATCGTCACAGACACGCGATCCGTATTGCGATCTGACTGGGAAATCATGGAACGAAACTGCACTCTGAAGCTGTGTGGGAAACAAACGCCGGAATGCCGAAAAAAAAAAATGGCTGTTCCTCCCGGCCTGACACACTGGATCGGATTTTCCAAAGCCTGGTTGTTACTGGCACTTCACCGGAAAGCATGCGTTCACAATTGAAGTGCAAGTCATGAAAGCGTTTACTCATGTATCTCATCGCTGTGCTTTAACTGCCATGTGCTGAGTTGCGCAGCAGCCGTGGTCCTCGCAGCGGTGGCAATGTGCACAGCAGACGCCAGAGCAGAAGAGTCAAGCTCCTGCATGATCACATGTTCTGCCAGAAGACATTGTCATGTCAGTGTCAGGCCAAGCTTGCATTCGACAAATTGGGAGGGAAGATATTCTCACAAAAACGCCAACCGCATTCATGACAAGGCTCGAAGAAGTAACCGAAACCTTCATCTTCCAACCGGACCCAACGTGTAGCCATAAAATGCTGCGTTCCGAGAAGACTGGTATTTTGTCACCCTCCGTCATGCGCCCTTGACCTGTCGAATGCAAAACCGACAGTTCCTCGTGCAAGTCCAAGCCATGCATCCTGAACCCTTCAAGCCCCCAGGTGAGGCCAAGCAGGCGAGGGCCAGCCAAGGCTTCGTCACCCTTATGGCGAAGTGCTCACCACCTCTGGACTTCAGCCCGACGCCCCCTGCGCCCACAGCCTGCGCGAGGGCAACTGGTGGGGCTGATTCAGCTGCAGGCACGATTCCATGCAGTCGCCGCTCCCCGGCAGCTATCTTCGCAAA
The DNA here is from genome assembly GCA_905231905.1 of Symbiodinium pilosum. Classification (NCBI taxonomy): domain Eukaryota; class Dinophyceae; order Suessiales; family Symbiodiniaceae; genus Symbiodinium; species Symbiodinium pilosum. Next base: position 73,310 of record CAJNIZ010027269.1, read on the forward strand.
CTCGGCCTTCAACTGGGCCATCCAGCCAGCGTCAAAGATCAGCAACTCATAGGCCTGAGCCCTTCGAATTCCGACAGGGACTCCGCGTCCTCGCCGCACTCGAAAAGTCTGGACATCCTCGTCGCCAAGCGAGAGGTCCTGTGGAGCACCGGAATACCTTGTGACATGCGGAGCCATTGCAGCCAATTCACCACGTCGAGTCCGCGGCGCGGGCCCGGCCGGGCTCTTTTGCTGTTTCGCACTCCTCCAGTTTGAGCTGGCACCGCTCATCAGTTGAGCCCTCAGCCCTTTCAAGCTCAGATGCTACACAATTTTTTGTAAACCGTGCAAGGAGGACACTCCACATGAAAACGAAATTTGCGAGCAATCTGCGGCTCCCGCCTGCCGCGCCCCGTGCTTTAAAGCAGATTAAACCAGTCACAGACACAACCTTGCGACTGCCGAAAACCGTGCAAAAACCTCACATCAGAGCTAACAAAAACCGCACGAAAACCTCACCGTATGCCATCAACAGAAGCCCTCACAGCAACAGATCACATCATCCCTTTCAGATCATCCCACCAATCACACATCAAGCCATCCCAATCAAGCCATCCTGTAGACCACTCCCTCCCCAGAATACCCTTCTCAACCCTTCTCAACACCTTGGGGAAGAAAAAATGCACTTCTATCACCCAATCACTCGTAACCGTCTATTGTAAACCATCAACTCAACCCCCTAAGTCGTACAGCCTGAACCATCAGAACTCCACCCTTCGACCCCACAGCTGACTCTAACACCCCTTACACCCCTGAACTACGTCCATAAGCCGCCCCCAAGCTTTGCTAATCCATCCACTGCTGCCAGTGTATCCCAAGCCCTGTTGACTTGAACCTGGCATGTCAGCAAACCATGAAGTCCAAAATATGGACAGCTGAAACCATTGAGTCTTGCTGCCAGCAACCCTTCACACCCCAAACAACTTCATTCTCAGCCTAGCAAGAAGCATAAATTCTGAGGATGCTCAAGGGAAAGGTTTGGTCTTACATGGTCGATCAAAGCCGGACAATTCTTCGCAGGCCATAGATGGTGAGCTCAAGCTAAAGTTGCCATTGATTTTGCAAAACCCTGAGACTCGCTCCACAGCGGGACAGACGTGGACGTAGCCTCCAGCACCCATTCGTTCTTGCCTCAGCCAATACCTACCCGGTCCATTAACTCGGCAACTGGCAAACGCTCTTCTGGCTGCACCAAGAGACGGGGGATCAAGTATCTATGCTGCTGACTCATGCGTTTTTCACTTCAGATCCTCTGTTCGTGCACAATCTCCCACGCAAACAGCCATGTTGAAGCAACTTGAAAACTGAATTGCAGGAAGGCACGGAGCTTGCAGCCAAGTACTCAGCCGCCTCTGGAGGCTGCTCGGTGCCTTCAACGTGCTTGCATGTGAGGGCAGCTTGGACTTTTAGAGGCCATCAGGCCAACTTTTGCAGCCAAAATGAAGCCTCTGCACATGTCCAGCACATGCTAAAGCAGCGCTGCAGCCGCCTCATCTTCATGATTTGCCGGAAGCTTCGGCACGATGTCAAACCTTCCAGACCATACACCATGGCAACGCGGGGCTTCTATAGAACTCACTTAGCAGCAGCAATCATTCTTCTGAATATCAACCGTCCTGTTCACAAATCTGGCCGTCTTCGGTACAGCTGCAATATAGAGAGCTGCAAAGTTGGCATCTCCCACGCGAGGGGATCCCCAGGTGCAGCACTCTGCTTCCTGGGCTGAGAAAAGCGACTCAAGCAGCCCCTTGCGATAGCATGATGCAGGACGTACCCTGGGTTAGCTGTAGTTACCACCTGATTTGCCCGGTTTCTTTCAGAGTCCTCTGTTAAGGAGCAGCTGCAACAAAATCTAAGCGGATCATCTGGAAAGAGCACAGCTCCAGCATGCAAATGCCCATCATGCAGTCCTACCAACATGTCTCGCAGCATGTCTTTCAGCTATATAATTTGTCCCAGTCCGGCGGCAAGCCCGCGACACGTCGCCAAATCGAAGCCTGAAACACGCCCAAAAAATGGGTTGAACAACCTGTCAAGTTCTAAAAAGCTTCGGCCATGCTCAGCTCCCAGCAGGCCAACATAGCCTGACTGCAAATACAGCAACATACGGCCGCAATTCTGTTGAATTCCACTTCGGATTTCACCATCCATCCTTCTTCCTCCAAACGCCACATCAACCTCCCCAACCCTTCAAAGCTGCATAAAGACAACACTTAAACCAACTCCATGAACAGGCTGGACAGCTTGCAGGTCTGCAGACTGCTGGACCGCATCTGTAGCTTGCGCACCATCCACCCGTCCAGTATCAGACACTTGAAGCAGTCAACCCCATTCAAGGCTTCAAACATCCCTGCTAAGGACACCCTGCATCAGAAGCACTGCATCTTCCAGCCTTTTGCTATCCGGCCTAGGCCTAGGCTCTCTGTATGATGCTTACTGTATCCCGATTGCGTAATGTCACAGCCACCCAAAAAGCCACCCACACGGGGCTTACACCTATATGTGCGCTCAACAATGATCCAGCAATAACGCCAAGCAAGAAAACATCTATCCATGACTGCCTTTAGAACTCCAAGGAGCCAGTGCACCCCCGAGGCTGTGTCCAGTGGCTCGAAGCAGCACTTCGCTGGGAGCGATTGACAAATCTGCCAAAACTGCGTTGAGCCTCTCAGCATGGATTTTCGTGCAGGGTCACGGGTAATATCGAAACGAGGTTGCACCTCTCCAGGAAACGTGATCGCAGGGCCAAGTATGCATCCTCAGGTCTTGGATTGGAGTGCTGGGGCGTAAATGCCTGCCTTCTCTCACAGCTGATGCCGCAACGTCTCCTGAAACCCTCGATGAACCAGCGCATGGCCTGATCCCAAAGCACATGGCACCAACTCCGCCAGCAAGTTTGTCGCCAAATTCTCTTGGCTTACCTTGTCTGATACATGCCAACAGCTGGAGACTACCATAGAAAACTTCGCTTGCCTGGCATCAGAAATCAGACAAACGTAGATACCGAGGCACCGTGCCACGAAACGCGAGGTTCATCACAAGCTTTACATTGGGAACGTCATGATGCCCACAAACCTCTACTCTGTAGGGCAAGAATGATGTGCGACGCTGTTTTCACGCAGAGGTGAAGCAGCGGTTGCGCCTGACCCAACACTCGGAGCTGCTGCGCATCCTCTCCAGGCCAGTTCGGATCATCTGCCAGAACCTACATGCCAGGCTGCAGGTCAACGAGCACACCAATTTCCGGCAAAGTGGCTTGTGGTTTGTGAGTTGAGATGATCTTGGCGGGAATCCCGTTCCGCTTCATAATCCAGCACCCAACAACTTTACACTCACCCAGGCCCCTTTTCAGTCTCAAATTTCCCAACCCGTTGGCAATGCAACACAGCCTCCCACTCGTCATGCTCCTTGCAGTGGTATGCTCGCTGAGCACGGCGCAAATCATGTAGACACCTCAGTAACGCAGCAAGATCGAAAGCCAAAGCCTGCATCAGCAAGACATGAAAGTGGTGCGAACCCTGCTCCGAAATCATCCATGCTTATACCATCGCCACCATGCAAGCAATGCGTTGCGTCAAGCAGGTCGGGAACCTTGTAGGAGTTTGCAGCAGTGCGGCAGCAAAGGTGCCCATTGCCCAGCCATAATACTATCACCAACAACTGATCACGTGATGCACTGCGTGCAAGAGAGCAAAGCACATGGTGTAAGCTGGCAAATTATGACCGTTGGCATGCTATGGTGCAGCGGCATTGCTTATATCAAACACGAACACTAGGACACTAGGGCACTCACCCGGCGGAAGGAAACAGCCAACGATGCGTGTCATAGCACGATACGAAACAGCACACCAGTCATTCGCACGTCCACTTGCAAAAACATGTTGGCAACCTTTTCTGGCCTTCTGTTGTCCCGTCTGCTCGGCACATTCCGGAAGCACACTGGCCTGCATGGGCCAGGAGCACATACAAACTTGCAGCCATTCAATAAATTCGAACGATGAAGGCACATGACAACCCTGCCTCAAAAGCGTGACGACGAATTAAACTGAGCCAGCATGCACATACATCGTGGCAAATGATCAATGACACCAAGATACATGGCATGAACAATGAAAACAAAATTCCATCGACGTGAACTGAACAAACGACACAGCTTTTTTGCTATATGTAACGACATCCTAGTGAAGGCTGGATGATTCCAAGGATTGTTTGCATATGCTATGCCTCACTTTATGACCTTGCAAAAATTGACATGTCGATTCAAGTATTCACTCCAAGTTTGGCAATCCAAACACAACATGAAACGCGTTCGGCGCATATGATGTGAAAATAATCGCTTAACACATGCAAGATGTTTCAAAATTTATACCACTTCGGCATAATAGGCCGATTCTTCCGCG
>CAJNIZ010027280.1:14199-32221 GCA_905231905.1 Symbiodinium pilosum
GGGTACTGTCAACATTAGGCTTACCGAGAAGCCATTAAGGGTGTTGGTAGTGTAGAAAAGTCCCTAGTACATTCCCTAATAGCAGCCCATGCCCGCCAATTATATGGGAAGTCATGACGGTAGCTCATGTAATAATGCTGGAATTTTAGGTGTGTTTTTGAAGCCACTGCAGAGCGGATCACATAACCTGAAGATTCATGGGCGATCCCAAGCCCTAAACCCTAAACCNNACCCTGAACCCTAAGCCCCAAACATGTGGGTGTAGTTGGAGTTTTCAGGCTTCTAGCGCCCCCCAGTCATAGATCTGAGGATGAATGCAGATTACGTGTGCTTAGTCCTAAATTCTAAGCCCTCATCCCTAAGCCCTAANNCCCTAAAGCTTAAATCCAAAACCCTAATCCTTAAACCCTCCATGCTGTGGTTTGAGCTCTTATATAGGCCTTATACCCATTTTCTCTTGTGATACATTGTAAAGAGACCTCGCTGCTTGCACACGTAAGTCGGGCTTTATTTGGGAGAGAGTGCGACCCACAATATCGAGTAAGATGATATCCTCTGATGGGTATGGTATTTTGATAAAGAATTGTATAAATCTGACGAAGTTCAACTATCGAAAGCCGCTGCTCAAATGGGAGGCTGCCACCTCCAGTCAGTCCACTGCAGCCTCCAATTCGAGGCTTTCTGTTAGTTTACGATCCGGGCAGTTTGTTCGCGTTGAAGCGGGACTCAGTCAGTAGCTTAATATGGGGGATAGCTGGGGTTGAGCCATAGTCTAAACTCCTAGTATCCCCCTTAAAAAACATGTATAATACTGCATTATATAATCCCCAATACAACCCCCTTTAAGGAGTTTAGATTATGGATCATGTGGGTTATCATTAGGGGCTATACTTACTAAGTTTGCTTCAAATAGACTAGCAAAGATTCCTGACAGCGCAAGGCGTTCTAGTTCTGAAGCATCTTTCAGCGAAGCGTGAACGCCCTTAACCTAGGTACAAAACGATGCAAGATGGAACCCCAGATAAATGGCCTTTAAAGGACAGCAATCCGTGTAGGGCTGCTTGTCACGCCTGCTTGTAGAAGGGGCTCCGTGGCTTTCCACAACTCTGAAGGTTGCCGGAACCAAGCAGCAATTTTGCGGAAAAGGTTTTAGAATGCTCTAGCTGTTATACCTAGCTTGAACTTCCTATAATATAACCCACTCACTGGCAGGGACACATTTTTTAGAAGTCCGCACTAAGCTACTAGATATCAAAACATGCAGTTATATCCAGCCTACAGCCGATCGCCTCTTCTACTTTCTTCTTGCAGGTTACGCTCGGTTCGTTGCATTCGTACCCTTAAGCGTGATCCCAACGTAGACTGGGCGTAGGCGTACGTTGGAGTTTCTCGACACTATCCCTGTGTCCTAGGTGATCCCCATTTACCCGTAAGCTCAATCCTAAGACATCCCTAAACCTTGGTCCCTGAACCTGAAATGAGCTATAGTCCCAACTCCTTGAAGGGGGTTATATAGGGGAGTATATAGGGGAGTATTATAGGGCTCATTAAGGGGGATACTAGGAGTTTAGATTATAGCTCAAATAGGGCGTAGGGCTTAGAACCTTAAGCCCTTTTGTTTGTACCCACCCCTGCAGCTCAACCCTAACACACCTTTTGTTTCTACAACCCCTTTCAAGGGGCCCAGCGGCACTCCTATTTGGAAGCCCAAGCCCTAAAACCTTGAATCCGACAGCTCCAACCCAAAAACCAAAGCCTAAACCCTAAACTTTGGGTACTGCCCCCCCTTCAGTAACAGTTGGATAATAAATACAATATGGTTATATATAGCCCTTAATAGGACCCCTAATATAGACTGTTACTGGGGGGGCAGTACCCAACCTAAACTGTAAGAAGCCTACTTTGAGAATCCCTGACTTAGAGCCTGTCAGGTCTCCTGCAAATTCGCAGCCTGCCGATGCTGGCGCAGGTTGTTTCTTCAGAAATTTGAGTGCTCAGGATTTTGGGCTCGGGCGCTGAAATCTAGAGTTGATGGGTAGGCTTCGGGGGTGTAGGTTTTATTGTCCATTTTCTCTATATGACCCTCATAGCAGTTTCCATCTTGTTTTCCATTATCCCTGTGTTCAGGGTTTAGGGTCCTCATGGCTCCTTTAGGATTCTGCCAGGTCATCATGAGAAATGCGCATATGAGGGTTTCCCCAGAGCTCTTTATAATGCGTCCTTACAGTGGGGGAAGAGAATACGCGTCCCTCTATAAACTTCCCCCCATTTTGGGAACAGTAATGTAGGCCAAGTCCCCTAAACCCTAAACCCTAAACCCCATCCCCTAAACCCTAAACCCTAAACCCTAAAGCCTAAACCCAGTTGAAACAACTTAAGAGGACTTTGTCCTTTTCAGCGGTCATTGCTTTGTGAGTTGTTCTAATCTTCTCCCCTAGAAACTTGATTTTATCCACAGTTTAGGGTTCAGGGTTGGGTTTAGGGTTTAGCCCCCTAATAAAGAATCCCTCCGCCCGAATAATAGCAAACACCCTTAATATAGCAGCAATATATGTGTGTGTATATATATATATATATCCACATGTCTGTTAGGGGAAATAGTTGTCACTATGGCGTGCAGGGGGTTCGTTATTAGGGCATTAGGGGAAGGAAGGTGATGATTTTGTATAGACTCTAAACCCTAGACCCTATAAACCCTACACCCTAGACCCTAGACCCTAAACCCTAGACCCTATACCCTAAACCCTAAACCATGGGCCAGAGCTTGGGGGCTTGGATTAAAGCCTTGCTCTTACAGCACAACTCCTACTTGGGGGCTTCGATAAAAAAAGAGGGCTCCTTGCGGTTGAGGGTTTTGGGTTTAGGGGATCCAGATTTGGAGGATTAAAGTATCCCTCGATGGAAGTTCTTAAGTTGCGCATAGCATATACTCTATCCAAATGCCTTTCCAGATCTATGGGAGGATCTAGAACGTAGATGCCTCTAAAGGTTTCCTCGACAATTACCCAACTATAGTACGGGGTTCAATGTTGGATGTTCACTGTCTAGATTATCCCACAGGGGTCTAGGCTATTCTTTATGAAGTCCGCTTCGTGGACAGGGCCTCCCATGGCCGAAGGCGCGCACAAGGCGCGGGGTTTAGGGTTTAGGGCTTAGGGAGGGTTCTAGGTTTTCGGAAGTTGATGGGTCCTCCGAGTTGGTATGCAAATCAACGCTACATAAGTTCACATGGCTTGGAAATAGAATCTTCTTCAAGCTCCAGCTTGCTGGCATGGGTAGAACTCTGCGCAGGGTGTTGTGGTATGTGCTCAGACAAATCCATCTACTTGAAGCCCTCTGAATTGCAGAAAATCAGTATCTCCGGGGTTCATGTAAAACTGCCTCTATGAATTGTATACCGGTTGCCTGCATCCTCGAGCCGCTGCGTGCTTCTTGATGCATCTTACTGTGTTTCAGTAGGGGAGGGGAGGAACGCATCCTTTTGGTAGCCCTTATGTCACCCCCAATAATATGGTGGTGTCCATGTTCCGTTCCCTCCTACGTACAACCCGCGAGATGCGCCTTTCTGCGAGGCCGTTGCCTCAGCATGGGGAAGGCGCTTCACTGGTGGTGTGTTGGCTTGGGCTGAATGTAGGGTTTGGGGTTTAGGGGCTGGCTCTCTGATACGGTTGATATTAAATATCCTGCGTGACGTCATTATGCTATAGCCTATAGCTTCATAACTTCCAATGTATCCCTAAACCCTAAACCCTAAAGCCTGTCATGCAGGGTTTTAGTATCCACTGGGCCTTCGTTAACCCCATGAAGCACAGGATGCAGTTCAAGCTAGGACCCCCTCACATCCTTCTTACATATTGTAATCCAAGTTAGGAGCATGGGCCTGATGGGCCCCTAATATGTGGGATGTGGGCCCTTAGGCCTTTTAGGGGGATTCTAGGGATCCTTAAGGGCACATATAGGTTTTACGGTAAAAGCATGTTGAGAAAACCCCCCAGCCTCTTTTGCAGGTCGTCAAATTTGTGGATCTGTTCTTGGGCACCCTACATATTCGGGGGCGCGGACTACTTGCAGGGTCAGGAAGACTTTGTAAGTAGGTTCATAATCGGGATAAGTAGGGTTATTCTATGGGCTATAGGGGTTATTAACCTACGTACTAAGTCCCCCTGACCCTAAACCCTACACCCTAAACCCTGAACCCTATACTGAGTCCCATTGCGAACCTACTGACGAAGTCCCCCTGACCCTCGAAGTAAGTACCCCAAAACAGACCATGGTTTGGACCACTCACCAGATGAGCTATAATCTAAACTCCTTAAAGGGGGGTTATATAGGGGATTATATAGGGGACTGTTATAGGGGTTATTAAGGAGGATACTAGGAGTTTAGACTATAGCTCAGATCAGGTCTAGAACTCCTCATTATAGTTTAGGGTTTAGGGTTTAGAGTTTAGGGTTTAGCGTCTAGGGTTTAGGGTTTATTTGGGGTTTCGGGTTTAGGCGCCCAGTTGTTGAGAAGCTTCCTCTTTTTACTAAAAGGAAGTAGTAGCAATCTACCATAGGTACTTAGAGGGTCAGGGAAGTAGGTTGATTACCCCAATAACCCATTTAACAGCCCTACTTATCCCCATTATTATTACCTACTTACTAAGTCCCCCTGACCCTAAACCCTAAACCCTAAAGTGGTGCAGTTCAGAGAAGATACATCTCTGCTTGGGAGGTCAATAAGCGAGAAGTCACCCGAGCCTGGAGCCTGGCAGAACTCCATGAATTCACTTACCTTCTGTTCAGGGTTTAGGGTTTAGGGTTTAGGGGGAGATGGGGAGTGACTATAGGGACTTTTTAAAGGGTATATATGGGGATTATATAGGGACGATTCTAACCACTCTCCCTTAAGCACCTGGAAGTCAATGTAGAAGCCTCAAAAATCAACAACATCACGGTCCTAGATTCCTTGTTGCGTTATGGTGGACTGTATATAGGGCATTGCAAACAGGCCCCAAATTGACGTTGGTAATTGGTTAGCCCCACAAATATGAGTTGGGCTCAGCCTGCATACGCTAGCTGCCGCCATAAGAGGTATCTATGGGCAATTGTGCGCATGGGTGGCCGGCCCTAAAGTAAGTATGGTTTGGGTCCAGCGTTTGAGGATCCGGGTTTGGGGACGCGGGCTTCGAACATGGGTTTTAGCGCAACCGGGGTTGCGACGACTTATTGTCGTCGTAAATTGGATCTAGTCTAGAGATCAGAAGATTCAGAGTGCGTTTCTTAGTTTCCCAGGTGGTAGGAGTAGTATGATTGGTAACAGAAGCGCCTGATCTGTTCGATCGCTCCCGTCACAGCAGCACTAAAGATACTTGTGTTGATGATCAGGGTTGCATTAGCCACCAGAAGCATGCTGGTTAGAATCCTGGTAGATGCAAGACTAGTTGTACCAGCAGCCGAGCTGGAGAGAACTCAAAGCGAAATAGTCACACAACAGCTACAATGGGAATCACCCCTACAACCTATAGTCCCCTTAAGTAGATAGAATTTGGGGTATATGGGATCTTTTTATAACATACCCAAAGCCATATTCTATCTACTTAACTACTTAAGGGGGACTATGAACATGTGCTGTAGATCATCTTGTAGCTCCACTCTGTACAACAATTGATTTCAGGCTTGTTAGTCAACTCTCAATGCCCATGAGGAGCAACTCCCCGCTTAAAGCATCCAACTTTGTAGGAAAATGCTGGGTGTGTGATGGTTTGGAGTTGTGACAGATACTTTTACTGATTAATCCGTTTTCCTCCATTGATATAATCATCGCTTCTGGCCAGTCTCCAGAACGTTGGTTTTCGGCTTACCGGTTTTCCTTGGGACAATGTTTCTGCTTTCTCTAGGTAGGCGTGGAGAAGAAACTGAAGATAATCGTATCCATTCATCAGCTCAAGCAGAATTCAGGGTTCCTAAATGGTTCTTTCCATTTTATTTCCATTATCCCAATATGACCCTCCTTAAACCCCAATATTACCCCATGTCTGGCTCAGGACTCCGTGGCATCCCAAATCCTATATCCTACACCCTAAGCCCTAAACCCCAGTGACCCTGGGTTCAAGACCCTGCCTGGTGCTATGAAGCTGTAGAAGAGACGGCAAAACGCCAGACATCTCAGAGCCGAAGTGCTGAAACCTGATGCCGGTAAATCTTACGCACTGAATTGCTTCACCCCCTTACACCTCAGAGCCATATGAACTATATTCTGAACTCCTTAGAGGGGGTTATAGAGGGGAGTACACAGGGGACCACCATACGGCTTATTAAGGGGGATGCTAGGAGTTTAGAGTCTAGCTCATATTTCCTCGACCTTGAACCCTAAGCCTCAAACCACTTTGCAAACCGCGGTCAAGCAGGCTGCAATAACTTCAAGCCCAAGCCCTAAAGGCCTAACCCTAAACCCGAAACCTTAGGTGAGGCCCTCGCCCCACACCCTCTGATGGAGAATGGCTATATTAGGGCTCTTGAATGTTCCTATCATATTACCATTACCCGGTAGGGGCCTAGCCCAAGCCAACCTTTGAAGCCCTGAACCCTAATACTTAAATCCTAAACCCTAAGTCCTCAAGCCTAAACCGTAAATCCTAGGCCCTAAACCCTAAACCTTGAACCTTAAACCCTAAACCCTAAAGCGCACAACCTTGAAATCTTCTTCAAGCCTGAAGTATGGGAGGTCTGCCTCTGGGACAGCCCCAGTCCGCCCAGCACCTGGCCAAGATTTTTGGAATGGTTTAGGGTTTAGGATCTATGGTTTAGGATTCAGGATTCAGGGTTTAGGATTCAGGGTTTAGGGTTAAGGATTTAGGATTTAGGGTTTAGGGTTAAGGATCTATGGTTTAGGATTCAGGGTTTAAGGTTCAGGTTTTGGGGTCTGGGGGGGTCATACCTGCAATTCTGCAGGGGGCCTTCGGGTGTGGGTTTGGATGATTTGGCTTCAGAGTTCAGAGGTTCAGGATTTAGCGTTTGGTGTTCACGGTTCAAGGATATTTTACTGGCCGCTAGTTTCCAAGAAAAGCCCATGGTTGCTGCAGCGTTGCGCAGGAAAGTGTTGACGCTGCTTGGAGGTACCGTGCTAACTGTAAGTGTCTATATAGAGTTTATTGATATCACCCCACACGATAGAATCAGTTGGACAACACAACGCAAAATTAAATAGAGACTAGGATGATATACTGGTTTATAGGGACTATAGGCTTTGGGAGGTATGGGTCTCTCAGGACAAATAGGGGGAGGGATTTTCCATGATGACCATGGACCAGCACAGACAAAGGCTTACCGGTTAGTAGGGAATACGGGTATAGAATCCCTCTTTCAGCACTCTAAATCTACTCCCTGAATCTACTAACCTCCAGTAAGAAGGTGGTGCCACGACTTTCTCTGCGGCGTGTTTTCAATCAGAAGGAGAGGCGCGATGCTATCCCAGCTAAGTTATTAAACTCCCTAAAGGGGGTTATATAGGGGATTGTACAGGAGACTACTATAGGGGCTACAGAGACGGGGATACTAGGAGTGTAGACTATAACTCATGTGCCTGTGCTTCCAATTATCTGGTTGTAAGGATAAGGGCAAGCACGCGCTGGAGAGTATTGGAAACAAGAGCAATGCGCGAAATCACCGTAGTCAGCATCCGGGCACTGTATCCATCAAAAAGGTTTGTATCCAAGCCTGGTGAAAGGCTATCTTGCTATCAGATGTAAGGAAACCAAGTGTAGACGAGTCCAGGGCTAGTCAGTCTGTAAGATGTTCCTATTTCCAGTGCCTCCTCAGTGTCCCGGCAGTGATGAGAGAGACAGTCTAAAGTCTAAACCCTAAACCCTAAGTAGTCGTTTCCATTTTCTTTTCCATTACTCCTAATTATGCCAAACCCTAAATAGTAGTTTCCATTTTCTTTCCCACTACTCCTATATATCCCAAGCCCTAAATGGTAGGTTTTTATTTCCCTTTCCAGTATCCTAGACCCTTGCACGCGGGGGAGTCCAGGTTGTTCTGGTTCTGTAGCAAGTGGGAACCCTAAACCCTAAACCCTATACCCTAAACCCTAAACCCTAGACCCTAAACCCAGCAGAGTTAGTTCCAAGGCGACGGCCCACCACGACTTAGTTGGAAGATGTGACAAGAGATGACTTGCATCCCTAGTCCTGCATCAGGAGCACGTGAAGCTTCCTGGGTATGTCTCAGGAACAAGTCATCTCCACACAAGATACTGCGACCTTATCATAGGCTGCCGAAATCAGACCTGCATTTTGTTGGAATCTTCCCACAGGTGACACTCCCTCCTCACAACTCTGCCGCCATAGCCCGAGCAGCTATCCTGCATTGCCAGGGCAGGGGACTACACTCTGAAAATGGACTACCAGGCAAGGTTTAGGGGACTACCGGAGGGCCTCCAGAATTGGTGGGCTTCAGAGTTTGGGGTTCAGGATTTAGGGTCTAGCGTTTAGGGTTTGTGGGAGGTAAGACACGTACTTTACTTGGGGCTGTTTTAGAGTGGGGGCCGTGTCCGATATGCCCTCAGCCTTACACTAAGTAGAATGAACCCAAGCCCTAGGTCCTACACCCTAAGCCCTAAACCACAGGCCCCCAAACTGTAGGGCTTAGGGTTTGAGGTTTAGGGTTTAGGGTTCAGGGTTCCACTTGCGCAAGGGTACTTGGGTAATCGTCAAAACTGTAGGTGCACAAGATAAGCAGGAAAACATATCCAGTACTAGCCTGCAATTTGCCGGGCGCTGTCCTTGCTCAGTTTTGTTTTGGAGTTGGTTATTGTGATTTTTCGGATGTGCAGGTTGGAAATGCTCATACATTCCCAATGTAAGCCTGCGCAGATTTCCAACTGCATCGACCGACCAACAAGCATGAACAAGCCGACTTTGTTAAAACATTCGAACGCTGAATCCTAAACCCTACACCCTGAATCTTTTGGTTCCAAACACTAAACCTCGACCTCAAGCTCGTGACCTTTCCCAAAACAATCGCTACATGACTCTTGGGGCCATGCCTGTAGCCGCCTTAGAATCTCTAGAATCAGGTTTAAGGTTCAGGTTCAGGGTATAGGGCTTAGGTTTCGGGCTATTTGTTCCCAATTCTTTTCAGAGGTTCCGAAATTGTCCCTGATGCTCGGAGGTTCAGGGCAATCATAACACAATTATAACTGGCTCTTATGATCCAAGTATTACCTTACCTATCCTAGGGGACATTGGGGGCCTATAAGTGGGCTATACGTACAGTTAATACTTGGGTTATACGAATCCAAAATCTTATATACCCGTATCTTAAACATATATAGTCCTTATGATCGGGGAATAATTATCCCATACCTTATATGTGCCCTTACATAACCCTATATAGCTCAAATAGCACCCCTACATAATCCCTCTCAATTGGGGTAATAGAAATGCCCTGAATCCTAAACCTGGAAGTCTACACCCTACCCCTAAACCCTAAATCCTCAACCCTAAACCCTGAACCCTGAACCCTAAATCCTAAACCCTAAACCCTAAACCCTAAATCCTAAGCCCTAAATCCTAAACCCTAAACCATGAACCTCCAACTACCTAGCTGCCAGTGCGACACCCCGGAGATCTCGGAGTCCGAGCTGGAGTGCACAGATGATGTGGAGGAGAGCTGGGGTTTAGGGGTTTAGGGTGTAGGGTTTAAGGTTTAGGGTTTCGGTTTAGGGTTTAAGGTTTAGGGTTTGGGGTTCAGGGTTTAAGGTTCAGGGCTTATGGTTTAGGGTTTAAGGTTCAAGGTTGATGGTTTAGGGTTTAAGGTTTAGGGTTTATGGTGCTGGGTCTAAGGTTTAGGGTTTGGGGTTTAGGGTTTGCGGTTTAAGGTTTAGGGTCTGGAGTTCAGGGTTTAGGGTTGGGGGTTTTCGGTTTAGGGTTTCAGGCTTACGGTTTAAGGTTTGTCAGGGTTCAGCGGTGGGCTTGGGGTTTGTGGTCTAGTCACAACAAGTCCTGGGGCGTACCCCATAGGGGCCTCGCCGAATGCAAAGGGAGTATCGAAGGCTTCGCTAGCCTTTTCCATGGTGGTCGCACATGCCCTCGATAGCCTTCGACAGGCTTCGAGAAGCTTCGATACACTTCAAAAAGCGCTTCAGTAAGGCCCCTGTAAGCTTCAATAAAGCCCCTGTCAAGCCTCAGTAGCAGTAGCACTCAAGCTTTCAAAGGCAATATTTAACAAAACCATCGAGGCTCCCCCGAAGAGAAAATAGGCTCCAATAGAGCTATTGAGCCCCCGCAGGCATTTATTGAGTAGCCAAAAATTGCTATTTTTCATTATCGAGGTTGCCCTGAGTGAATGTTTGGGCGCGCTTCCAAATCCAATTGAAACTGCATGTGCTTTTTACATTTGATTGGGACCTTCTACAACACACAATTTGTGAACAGCTAGGTAAGCTTCAATCACTTGTTTGCGTTTGGGGTGGCCCCTACGAGGTACGCCCCGCCGTAGCGTCCTATGATCTAGGGGAACTGGTGTTGATGGATGTCGTAGAGCTTACTACAGCAAAGCTCCAGGGTTGAGGTATATAGGGTCAAGCAGAATTTTGTTCAGAAGCGGTACGTGCCTTACGCAAAACTGAAGGAATGATGACAAGAAGCGCAGCAATGGCAACAGCTGCACATAATTGGAAGAGGAAGTGACATGCCAGCAACTGGAGTACTATAATGTAATTAGAAAAGTCGCCGTACAGTTCGAGTAGCAGCACCATACCAGGTGCGTGAAGAGGTGTTTTTTCTGTGCTGTTACCTGCCTGCCGCGGACTTCCCGATAGTTTGCTGCATGTCTCATGCCCTCGAGAAGGGGCCAGGATTTGTGCAGGGCAAGCCACGAAAAGATGAGTGATGCTGCAGGTATGTGTGTAGGTCTCAAGAAGGAGTATGAGAACCGCTGCTCAAGTCATGTTGGAAGGACCTGCCAGGGATTGAGATCTCGACCATACACCTGGACGAGGCGACCAGTTGCACTTGTCAGCAAAGGCTACTTGCATCTGAACTGGAGGAGTAATTTGACAACTAGATGCTGATAGAAAAGAAGGTGTGGTCAGCATGATGTGAGCCTTGCGGCAACAACTGTAGTATGGGTAATCGCAATATGTTCCGAAAGCCCTCTAGATGGGAAACGCATTTCTCAATTGCAATGCCCAAAGGCCAGCAGACAAGCATTTCTACCAAGCGATATGTTCAATAACATCCACTTTGTTGCTTGCAGTGATTCGAGGGTTGCGTGCCAAATTCTCGTATGGCTTGCAATCTGGCACCAAATAGTGACCCGTAACTGTACTGTCCTTAGGAGTATATTTTTGATTTTATTATAGTTTAACCTGGAAATATCAAACATAGTATTTTTATTATAGGTCTAAGGAGACTACAGATAAGCCTTTGACCCTCATTTCTCCGTTTTTATTCTGGATTTGGTTGAGGTGCACAAGCTGCTTACTTGGGTTTGGGTTTTCGGTTTAGGGTCGACAGCTGTTTCACTTTTGTCGGAGCTGTCAGTATCTTCCGGGAGAGTCCCTGTCCGTAAGGTTCTTAATATCTTTAGGATGCAAGAAATATTCTGTGAGGATTCCGGCGCTACATGGGCACCATATGGGGAACCAATAGGGTTAAGGTTTCGGGTTGTCTCAAAACCTCGAACTGCAGGACTGCCACCAAGTAGCAGTCTATAACAGGGGTAATAGTCAGGGCTGTATATTATGATGCATATTGTTATATTTTTTAATCTAGCTGTTACTGCTTAGGGGCACCCTACATCCCATGCAGTATTTGATGTCTACTACTTCTACGACCTAGGTTTCTGAATTGTCCCCAATCACGCTGGAGCCCTAAAACAGCACCCCTTAACTCCCACCCAGCCCGCAAACCCTAAGCCCTTGCCCTAAGTCTTAGCCCAAGAACCTTAACCCCTAACTCCCCAAACCGCTAGGTCTGAGACGTTAAAGCGTAAACCCTCAAGCTTCAATCAAACCTACCCACCAGGCATCCAGCCCTAAACCACAAATGAAAACCGCAACCGGTGTAGGGTTTAGGGTTTAGAGCTCAGGGTTTATGGTTTAGTGCTTTTAAGTTCTGCAGGCCATTGAAGCAATGCTTGTGCGGCGAAGGCGCCACGTTGCATCTCAGGCCAGGGGGTGTCTGTCAGGGCCATATTTTCCGGGGCAGATTGGATCAATTCAGGCTAGGGCTTGATCCGAAACCCTGAACCTCAAATAGGCGGGAAGTGGATCTCCTTAGAACCCTTACACCCTGCCCCTAACTAAGGAGCACTGAGCCTTAGAATGGGCCTTACAAAGAGGACCGCCCTCTGTTTCGTCGAAAGCCCCCCTGGAAGCCCCATGAAGAATAACGGGGATCCTACAGTCCGCATTGTAGAATGGATAATTGTTTTTCTGCTTTTTTTCGGAGGCCTAAACCCTAAACCCTAAAGGGGTTTGTAAGAAGAATAGAACCTGCCTTGCTCAACCACCAACAGCAACCCTGAAATGCCAAGACGAAAGGCGGAGAGGAGGCGGGCTTCAAACAGCTGGTGGCATCGCCTTTTCGGCGGCTGCTTCCTTGAGGAGGCTCCACACGGCTTGACGTTTGGAGAGCAGGGTTACGATTTGGGGTCTGGCGCATAAGATTCAGGGCTTAAAGCAAGGGCTTAGGATATGACTCCATGAATTGGCAGCAATTCAAATCTGGGTTTAGGCCTTCGGTCCTGAAATTTGCAGAAGGAGAGTCAGGCACGCGATTGACAGGCGTTTCGCGCTTTGTTTGGGGAGTTGCCTACAGTACAGAACCCTTTAGCTGAGAGCAATTATGTAGGGCATCCGAATACTGAGCAGTACATTCCGTGCCCTGTATACCCCTTCTTCCCTCTACACACTAGTGCGTATGCCCTATGTGGAGATCCAGTTGACTATAATTAACACCAACTTGCCCTGACTTCCTACAACAGCTTTTCCTAACTACAGCCAACGGGAACTCGAGGTATTCGCAAGCAACTCCTGATCCTCATGTAGCTATGGTATCATATGCTCCCAAATTCTGATTCTCTAGGCCCCCACAGTACCTGTACCAAGAGCCTCCAAACCCTAGGGGCTTCCCTCCTTGGGAATGTTTCTCCTCAACCACTCCTCCTAAACCCTAAGTGCCCTTAAAACCCTGAACCCTAGGATCAGGGCACTCCGCGTGGCCTAACTATGTCCATGGTGGAGACCTTACCAGCTGGCAGCTAAGCGGAGGGTTGAGGGTTTAGGGTATATGGTTTTGGCTTTGGGGTTTAGGGTTTCGGGTTTAGGTGGATTACAGACTTTTGGTGTGGGGTGGTTATGGGTTGAGGGCTACGGGGTTCAGGGATTAGGGTGGTCATTTTGATTTCCTTATCTGAAGCAGGCTCCATATGGCTCACATTCTGATGATGCATTCTTTCCTACTGTTCCGTAGGACTACTTGGGGCTTCAGGGGGTGGACCATCATCCGAATCCCGAAATCTTGGGAGCGTCCTCTGGTTTCCCTTTTCTCCAGTATGCTTTCATAACTTTTCTCCCTCTCTTGCAGGTGTTTTTTTGGAGTTGCTGGTGGTACTTCCCTTTAGTGTGACCCTAGTGTAAACCCACAGCACCTTAAGCCCCAAAGGTTTAAGCCCTCAACTCTGAGCCCCAGAGTGCCCTCATCATCCTTCCAAGACATCATCCTAAACCCTAAACCTTAAACCCGAAGCCCTGAACCCTAAACCCTGAACCCTAAACCCTAAACCCTGAACCCTAACCCTAAACCCTGAACCCTGAACCCTGAACCCTAGGTCAGCATGATGACCCAGGGCCTGGCGAGTGGCCGGCATTTGCCAAAGCTCGAACCGTGCAACTCGTCCGGAAGGAAGTATCTATCCTGGGTTGCTCAGAGGAACAAGTGCTTGCGTACAGATTTGCGACTGGTGCTCGTTGTGCTCGGCCCTGCTGGGCCAACCTCACAACCCCTCCAACATGGAAGTTTTCCTGTATTAGTGGGCCAGAGTGCTTTTACCAGGGACTTGGCCTCGCATGGTAGGAGCGTCTTGGACTGAGGTGTTCATGCCAGTGACGCGGCTGCTGGCAAACAGAGGTGGCCGCAGCCAATGCCACAGCGCTTTCCATTTTGAGAAGAGATTCCCTAGAAGCTGTTGTTTTCTAGCTTCTTCACATGAGCAATTTCTGAAGCATGAAGGGCTCAACCCCAATATCATAGTAGTTTCCATTTTCTTTTTTCCGTTATCCCTATATAACCCCAATAGAATAGTAAGTTCATTTTCCCTTTCTAACCCCAGTATTGTTGGGTTTCCGCCAGGCCAGAGGTACGGACCTGAGCAGGACAGCAGCTTGGCAGCTCGATGCCTGTGACCGGCTGCTCCCTGAATCAGTTTTGTCTTCGGGCATTTGTGTATTGGGGTCAGTTTAGGGGTAATGGAAAAGAAAATGGAAACTACAATGATGTTGGGACTCTATAGGGATTATGGCAAGGAAAATGGAAACCCTAAACCCCAAACCCTAAACCCTGTACAGATTGCCAGGTCATGGCAAGGTGGCAGTCACCAGTTTGGGCGATGCTCAGCACCACCTTTGTTCTGACTTTGTGAGCTATAGGCTAAACTCCTTAAAGGAGGGGTTATATAGGGGATTCTATAGCGGAGTATTATAGCTGTACTTGAGGGAGATACCAGGAGTTTAGACTATAACCCCTATAATCTCCTACGTAACCCTATATATAGCAATTTTAATTTCATTTTCCATTTTCTTTTCCATTCGATTCTCCATGGTTAAGGGGGATACCAGGAGTTTAGACCCTAAACCCTAAAGCTTAATCCCAAAACTTTAAACCCCTAGGGTTATAAAGGGGGATACCAGGAGTTTAGATCGTAAACCCTAAACCCTAATCCCTAAACCCTCAGCCCCTAGGGTTACAAAGGGGGATACCGGAAGTTTGCCCTAAACCCTAAGCCCTAATTCCTAAACCCTAAACCCTAGGGTCATAAAGGGGGATACCAGGAGTTTAGACTATGGCTCTTGTCAAGTCCGTCTCACTCTTAGAAGCCGCCACGGCTTGCAATCGCGAACACATCGCACACTGAGCCCCGGCAACTTATCTGGCCTTCTAATTGTTAGGGTTTAGGGCTTAGAGTTTAGAGTTTAGCGTCCTAAATCCTGAGCCCTACTCCCTAACCCCTAAACCTTAAACCCTCAGGTTGTATAGTTCAATTCGCTGCGCGGTTTTGAGCTCAGTATGCCGCCGCTTTGTTTTAGAAGCTGTGGCTGTGGGCTCCGCCAGAGGCAGACTTGTCCTCAGCCACTTTTCAGCTCATCTTGTGCTTCTTAAAATGGTAGGGTTTAGGGCTTAGGGTAGATTCCCAAAATCGCTAAACCCCAATATAGATCCCAACATACTAGAATCCTTGTTATGGGGACCTCCAAAAAGGTATCCCTAATTCTAGGAAACCCCCAAATAAACTTACTGGTGGTTAGTAAGCAACAAGGGAATATAGTTCTTTATGTTGACTATTTGATTTATTTCCTTGTTCCCTACTAACCCCAATAAGTAGACGCTCCGGGCTCGGATTGAAGCGAATTCTGCGCTGTTTTGCCACCTCTCCTGGCTGGACTCCAGGCAGAATCGCCGCTTGATGCTGCCCGCACCTTCCTTCGTTCTTAGAAATAAGCCCTAAACTAAACCCTATTGTCCACCTTAAGTAGATAGAATATCGTTTCGGGTATCTTATAATAAGATCCTCATATACCACATATTCTATCTACTGAAGGGGGACTATAACCCTTAACCGCGTCCCAGTGGGGCGCAAACTCTGCGGTCATGCTCCAGCCTTGCGTTTTCCACATCTGCGTCCCCCACGTTGTTGCTGGGACGGTGTATACGACTCCCAGTGGCTCCCAGTACATAGCCGCAGTTGCTCCGAGAGCCAAGGTTTCGCCGACTGTAGCCATTGAACTTGCGAGGAGATTTCGTGAGTAGCTGAAGCAGGCAACCTCATGCCAAAAAAGTTGAAACGTCCTCAAAAATCACCTATGGTAGTTTCCCTAAATAGGGGGACCCAAATACAGACCCCAATATACTATAATCCTTATTATTTGGATCCCCAAAATGTAGCATCCACCAAGCGTAAATGGCAGTCCCTGGCCTCTGCGGACCACACAGAGCAGCTTGGCCTGAAGCTTGTAGACGGGTTTAGGGTTTAGGGTTTAGGGGTTTAGGGTTTAGGGTTTATGGGTTTAGGGTTTAGGGTGTCACACAGACCATCCGCTGCACCCTGACATGTAGCTATTCCTGCTGGTCCTCTGTGGCGTCCCGCGAAGGCCTCAGTGCAAGTATTTGTGAGATGGATTCAAACTCTTCGCTCACATGCAGGGGGATGACATATGGATGCACATACATATTTTCATAGCAGCACATCAAGCACATTACATCCGGATATTGCATACGGGTATACAGATTGGTATGCGTTTACCACACGCGCGCACATGTGATATACTATATATATATACACACATATTTCTATACATACTACACACATACATGCACACTTGATATATGCAATATACATGTTACATACATACACATTACATACATACACACTCATACATATACACATAAAAATAGATAAATCAATACTTAACATATAGATATACATTTTATTTATATACTTTTGAAACCAGAGCTTTCCGAGGCCCAGGGAGATAGCTGGCAGCCATGGCCTCTCCGAGGCTCCGAACTCAGCCGGGACTCTGGGCCACATGGGCGGGTTCCCAGGGTTGAGGGTGTAGGGGTCAGGGTTCAGGGATTAGGGTTTCGGGTCTAGGCTTTAGTATGTTTAGGGTTTAGGGTCTAGGGTTTAGGTTTTAAGGTGGGTTTAAGGGTTAGACGACCCCCTACCCTAATGCTGCAGTCCTTATTTGCAGGGACTCCCATGACTCCCAAAATATCCTATCTTTGGGAACCCCCGACATAGAGCGACGATAAGGAAAATAGAGTTTACAGCCTGGGGGCTTCTCTGGATTTGGTTCTCGTTTGCTGAACCATTCCTTAGTTCTCAGGGGGGGCATAGTGATTCTGTGGGGATCGCGTGGCAGGTTCCAACAACCGTGGGGGGGGAGGGGGGGCAGTGTCTGGGTAATTACGGAGCCCTACACAAGTGTGTGGAAGGGGACCTCGCAGTTGATCAAAGTGTTGCTGATATACGTAATCCAGCTTGTGCCTGCTTGCGGGCGGGCTTCGCATATCTTCGCATGTAGCCGTGTAGCAGGATATATGGGAGGCTTTCTAGGGGTTCATAGGCATTTATAGCGTTTAGGGAGAAGCATGGGGCAAGAATGGTCTATGAGACCTGATCAAGTCAAGGCTCTAAAGTGAAGGAGTTGCGGTATAGTGGCTTGGGCTTAGGATCAAGATCAGTCCGAACAGCACTAGCACAATGACTTGATTGTGTTTTGTCATATGGGGATCTTTTTATAGTATACCCAAGGCCATATTCTATCTACTTAAGGAGGATTATATACCCTCCCCAAACAAAGATGAAACTCCAAAAGGGCCCCAGAAAGTCCACTGCTGTTCCACAGGGAGGGTCATGTCTGGTTCCACGTCGATTTAGGAAAGGTAAGCCCTGAACAGCAAATCCTGAAATTCATGTGAGTTGTACTCCAAACTCCTAGCGTCCCCCTAAATAACGCTATCATACTCCCCTATTAATCCCCTGTAAAACCCCCTTTACGGAGTTGAGACCATAGGTCATGTTACTTTGCGGGTAGTGTGGTCCTGAGACACTGAGCCCTAATCCCTAAACCCCTAACCCTAAACCCCAAACCTTAAACCCTAAACCGTCCGAAGCCCTGGCTTTCTCGCCAGTGCCGGCGGTCCCTCGCCGGGCACAGCGTCGCCGGGCAAGAGCAGGATGCTGAGGGTGGAGTTCAAGGCGAGAGCCAACGAAATGGAAACTCCTGGTATCCCCCTTAACCATGGAGAATC
>CAJNIZ010027280.1:32285-46235 GCA_905231905.1 Symbiodinium pilosum
CCCATAATAAGGATTATAGAATTTTTGGGGTCTATATTGGGGTCCCCCTATTTTGGGAAACTACCAAATCTCAGGTTTCGGGTTTAAGGTGTAGCGGGGTTCAAGGGTTTAGGGGTTCAGGGTTTAGGGTGTAAGGGTTTAGGGTTTAGTTTTGGGTCAAGGGCTTAGCTGGCTTTTGTCAGTGGAGTCAAGACTTTTAGCTGGGTTTAGCAAGGACCGCTGAGTCCCAGAGGTGTTTTAGGATCATATCCAGTCAGAAGTGTGAAATACTGCTGGAGTGCGTATGAAGTAAAAGTACGGCTTCATTGGCATTACTTGGGGCACAGGCGTGGGTTTTCGGCAGGGCCTGTGCTTTTCAACGCTGTAAGCTTCAGTTGGCCCCTTCCGCTTGCCAGCAGTGGTGCCGAACCCTAAACCCCAAACCCTAATTCTCCGCAGGGTCAGCCCTACGACTGGTTCAGTCTCGACGACATGGGGTCTCTCATCCAGTCTGAGGAGTTTGCCAGCACCTTGAAGGAGGTGCCCAGGGTTTAAGGTGTAGGGTTTAGGGTTTGGGGTTTAGGTAGCAAGCTCCGGGCCTTAGTCCAAGAGAAATTTGGGGTATAGCCTACTCGAATTCTACAAGGGTACTACTTGGAAGGTCGGGGGGACCTGATAAGTAGGTGAATGACCCCTACAACGCATATAATTGATATTAATATTAACCCTCCTTATCCACAGGAATTATAACCTACATATAAAGTCCCGTGACCTTTCAAGTAGTAGTTGAGGACTACCATCCATGAACTCAAGCTTTCTGTTGGGCCAAGCCGGCGCGGAAGGACTAAACCCTAAACCCCAAACCCTAAACCCTAAACCATGAGGACCTTTATCAGTAAGCCACGCAGTGCCTGGACGCGTCGACAGTTTCGCAAGCATGCATGCTCTCCCACAGTCAATGATGATTGCACAAGTTGCAGCTCACTAACCTTCTTAGCCTAAACCCTAAACCCTAAACCCTAAGGAGTCTAGTTGTCTGCAGCTCCGTCCTGATGAAAGTTGGACATCTGGAGCAGCTTTGAAATGTAACGGGCCTCCTTTTGTCTTTGGAGGGCCCCCCTGCAACTGTAGTGTTTTGCAGAGTATTGAGAATTGGCCTCATCAACAAGGCTCCCACGGTACTAAGGGCTTTGGGGATTCATTTGATGGAGATGGCCTATATTCTGCTAGGACCCCAAAACCAGGCATTGGCCTGGAACTCTTTGGGTAGCTGCCGCATTGAAGAGGGCTTATTGACTAAGGCAAGTGCCACACTCACTCTCCCACCACGATGTCTGGCTTTCACATCATAGCTCATAAGCGATGGTTGGTTTACTGCTAACTACTGTAGCCCTCACTACATGTCCATCCGTACTCAGTACCGGCGATATCTTTGTGCTTTTTAACGCCCTTCGCATTCCCGCAGCATGTCAGAACATCAACCACTACTTCAATGTGCCTTTCGATGACCAAGCGGTCTTCGACGATGCTGCTGGCTCAGACTTACTTGGAGGGTCAGGGGAACCTATTAAGTAGGTCAATCATGGGGGTAAGTAGGGTTATTACATGAGCTAGAGGGGTTATTAACATACTTACTAAGTCCCCTGACCCTCCAAGCAGGGTCTTCAGCTCCGTACTAGCCGTACAATCCTCGAGAAGTGCAGCACAGCTTGTCGAAAAATCATGTTCCAATTTACATGCCCCTGTGTTGGAGGGCATGCCAGAGGTAAGGTCAAGTCCAATCTGTTCAACCCGCATCTCAGTGCAACTAAATAATCGCATGACTGGAACCAGACAACGAGGGCCTTTTTGGTTCAGATTCTGCTCCTGTTGTTAGCAGAGCAGATGTTCCGAGAAAAAACGTACGAGGTTGTCCGCCACTAGACTCGACCCTTAGAATGAAGGAACGCGTCATTGAGGTCTTCGGGTCATTATGCGGACAAGTGAGGGCATGATGTGGGTATGCAGCCATCTATTCCCTAAGACTTGATTGTAGAAGCCTGACCCTTGCAGTCCTTTTGCAGTCCTTTGCCCGCAAACCCTCTTAGAATCATGTCATATTACCTTTTCAGCTACATGACGCTTAGGAAGGCAACCCTGAACCCTGAACCCTAAATACCCGCATCCAGAAAAAAAGCCCTAAACCCCATTACGCTTAGGAGGGCATTCTGGTGTCTCCTGTGGACTTCAAACGAGCTCTACAGCATCCGCGGCCGTACTTCAGGCCAGCCCTGTGATTCCCAGAAGCGAATTCTAGGGTGTATTTCTTTTTGGTGGGGAGACGGTTCTTGCTTGCGCTGTTTTGGTCGAAGTTGTTTCTACATCTTTTTTGGTTTGAAGTTTTGTCTTTTCGATTCAAGTTGTGTTTTATCGGTTTACTTTTTTGGTGTAGGGAGTTTGGGTTTAGGTACGGGGTAGGGTGCAGGACGCGCATTGGCGGATATGTCCCCCAGGTGGTAATGAGTTCATGTTCTCTAGTCTAGAGGAGCCTGTACGTGCTGTGGTCAAGGCTGGGTGGGAGGCAGCGCCTAAGACAATTTTTCCGGAAGACTGGATGTGGTGAGGGGTGGTGAGGGGTAGTAAGGTGACCATGCGAAACCCTAAACCCTCAACCCTAACCCTAAACCCCCCAAAACCCTAAACCCTAAACCCTCCACCCTAAACCCTAAGGCACTGGCACAGCAACTCTACCCTGTCATCTGAGCAGGTTTGTTGAGGCTTGGGTTGCAGCTGGGGTTTAGGGTTTAGGGTTGTGTAGGCTCAGTATCTACCAAGTGCCCCTAGCTTTTGGCGATTCTGCGGTTGGTGTGCTTACAGCCAGAACCACCCAACCTGCCTGTGCAAGCGAGGATGGTATATGCAGGTTGAAAGTTCTACATTTCATCACCTACCCTAAACCCTAAACTCAGCCGAGCCTGCCTGGAGGGTGTTCAACATCTACCAGCTTCCACGCGAACTGCAGGCGTGGATCTTGAGAGATTCACCTGGGAAGCCATTATGGTTCGCGGTTTAGGGTTTAGAGATGATGGTGCTGCTTATCACCGCATTCTGTGGTGATCACATCTGTCCCTCAAAAACCGCATGTAAACTAAGTTTCCATTTCATTGTCTGGTTGCTCGTGTTTTAGCATTTGTTGCTGTTGGTGCCCCTCCACTGCTGCCACCATGGCTGCTACCATCGCGATTAGTATACCACAACAGGGTAGATACTGGAGAAGCCCAAGCCGGAACAACAAGTACACACATGACATGATACTTTCATAGCCCTTGTATGTTTACTTTCTTGGGGATAGTAGGGAATAAGCGGCTACAGTACATAGGCCTTTCTTACCCCCAGTAGATTAATGACATGATAAACCCTAAACCCAAACCCTAAACCCTATATCCCCCAAGCCCATTCCGCTTTCAAGGCTCCCCGCAGTATTTTCCTCTTCACACTGGGGCGTGGTTTTTAAAACCGCCGCCAGCGCATGGAAGCGCTGTTTGCACTTTCATATGAGCTACTGTCCCTGAACCCTAAACGCTGGGGACTTCGTAGTTCAATACCCCTATAACCCGTATGAGTTAAAGTCTAAAGTCCTTAAAAGGGGTTTATTTAGGAGATGATATAGGGGACTATCACAGAGCTTATTGAGGGGGAAACTCGGAGCTAAGACTAGAGCTTACTTGAGCTACTGTCAATGCTAGGCTTACTAAGGGACCCCCGGCAGAGGAGACATAGGGGTCTCTCTTGTAGTTTAGTATAGTACCAAATATGGTTCCTAGACAGGAGCCCATGTCCGTGAAATTATCTAGGACATATTGGATGTAGCTCATATCCAGTCTGCAAAAGATTACGGGTATCTTTGTGAAAGCATGTGGATTATATATATATATATAGGGGGAACCCCTGTTCTTACGAAATCCCACATAGCCAGATCAGCAGCAGCTACTCTTTAATTAGGGTTCAGGTTTTAGGTCCCTAAACCTTAAACCACGTTTCCAGCAGATTATGGCGAGGTGCGGGCTTTGAGTGATTGCTCCTTGTTTGGGTGTCTCCTCCCGATCTTCGCCTGACTGAAGCGTGGTTCTCTGAGTAAACCAAGCACGCTTCAAACGCTTTTCACGCGCACGGAGTTTTCTCAGTAACTTTGAATCCCTTCTGGCTTCCAACATTGAGGTCAGGTCTTACTTGTCTCTGTCTTGCGTTGCAGCACGGTCCTGGCAACTTGATCAGGACCAAGCTGTCGAGAAGCTGGCGATGATTGCTGACGAGGTTGGTGGCAGCCAAGCTGTTTACTATGCGTTAGGTTTATAGTCCCCCTTAAGTAGATAGAATATGGGTATATGGGGATCTTATAATCTTTACCCAAAAGCCATATTCTATCTACTAAAGGGAAGGGCGTAGGGCTGGAAAAGCTGCACAACATCCTGCTGGAATACATTGCGTTGCACACTTAACTGCTATCGTAACCTAGTATGCTAAACCCTAAACCTTAACTACTAAACTACCATATCTTACTATGGCAGCACATGGGGAGCCCACGGATGCCAGACAAAGTACAAGCCCAAACAATGAGAATGGGGTGGTTCAGGGTTCGGGGTTTAGGCTCGAACAATGAGAATGGGGTGGTCTGGGGTTTTTTGTGTAGGCTCACACAATGAGAACAGCATACTTGAGATTTTGCACAATGACCCTATAAGGACGATATACGGCAATTGCCTCGGAATGCCCAATAAGAATGCCCTAGAAGTTTAAGTCCTTAACCCAATACGCCTAACCCTGGACCCCCAAACCCCAACCAAGCCCTAGAAATTCTATGCACAACGCATGGTGTCCCCGCAAAATCGTCCTTATAACGACTGTTCTTGCTGGTTGGTAGTAGGAATTGGAGGATTAGATCCGTGTACAAGCCCCTACATCACCCCCAATAATTTAGTTGCCATGTTCTTTTCGTTCATTCCCTTCTTAAAGCACGTAAACCCTAAACCCTAAATCCCATATATCGCTACTAGCCTTCAGTTTCCATGTCATGTTCAATTTGTTGTCAATTTTTAGGGTTTAGGGTTTCCATTTCCTGAAACCCTAAACCCAAAACCCAAAACCCTAAACCCTATTAAGGCCTATGCTAGTTCAATTTTCTATTCCATTCCTTCATTCCAAAGATCTTACGTAAACCTAAGCGCTGAAGCCGGTGGACTTGGTAAGCAGGCTAATAAGCTCTGTGACTCATATAATAACCCAACTTATCCCAATTATTAACCTATTAAATTTCCCTGACCTTGAACTCTAAACCCTAAACTTCGACCCCTAAACCCTAAATTATGTACAGTAGGTTCCATTATCAATTCCCCTTGGCCCTAAACCCTAAATGCTAAACCCTGAATAGTATATGTTATATAGTAGTTTCCATTTTTGATGATTTCCCCCTGACCCTCCAAGTAAACTAACAGCCCGTAAGTGGGGCAGGTCAGACGGCTTCAGCAGTCGTTGGGAGTGGAGACCAGCAGCCACATTCTTGGTCTCAGGGTCGGTGCGAGGTTCCCACAGAAACGGGCTCCCGCTTCTGGCCTTGGGTTTTGAATATTCTTCTGGTCTTTACCATGGGCCGCAGACAATGGCCCTTACCTGTTTCCTGGGCCCTACATATGGGCCCTTACATGCTATGAGCTCATAGTTCCAGCCTTTCAAATATATTATGACCTCTATATGGCCCCCGCCCAAAAAAAGCTCTTACGTTTGAAGCTACGGCGTAGGGGTTGTTTAGGCGCAAAAGGTCAGTGCAAGCTCAAGGAGCTGTGGGTTCGCCAGCAGTCGATGCCTTCTCCTGTAGCCGCAGCCCAGTAGTGAATGAAGGACTGGATAGAGGACGTAAACTATTATGGGGTTTAGGATTTAGAGTAGGCATGTGGAAGGAAAAACAAGTGCAAGCAAGTGGCAACACCTAAACCCTAAACCATGCATGAGATGTAAGCTGGGGTGCTTGAGATTTGAGTTTAGTCTGACAGTCTCATCAGATTTTGGTTAGTGGTTCAACGCCTGATCTTCAAAGTGCTTTAGTAACGGCAGGTATTGTGCTTCTTGCAGCCGGGCTTCTTGGTAGAACCGTGCAGGCTAGCACTTCATTTTGATTTGGTAGTTTCCAACACTAGGAGCACCCCCAATATATACCCTGATATAGCCTAATCCTTACTGCAGGGGACAGCTAATTTTTGCCCATTAATTGGGGACCCCAATATAGACCCTAATATAGCATAATCCTTGTTATAGGGGACCCCTAATTTTGAGAAACCCCCATTGTGGGAGATGACGACCCATCATGACCAAACAGCCAAGGAGCTGGGCAGCTGTCCTGTGGACAAGGTCATCCTGCAAAAGGGAGTTTCCAGCAGCAGGGGGTCGCTCTTAGGGGAATCCCCATAACAATAAGAAGGATTACACAGTATGTTGTGGTTTCTAGTCTATATTAAAGCCCCTAGTTTAGGGAACCTACCATGTCACTACGGTTACGTTGGGTCTGTTTTAGGTGCAAGCTTTGCCTTTAGATGCTGGGTCAGAGATTTCAGGTTCTGGGGCTGGGTGTGGATGTGTGGGCGGGGCTGTGGGGTTGGCGAGGGGGTCTGGGTGGTGGCTGGGCTGGGTGGGTGGTTGTGGTGTTCCAAGTCAGTTGCAAATTGCAACAACAACATGGAATGAAGGCCTGCGACTGAACGAATAAAGGAGAGAGGCATGGCACTACATACTTTGCGTCAACAGAAGCCTTGTAGATTCAGAACCCCCCACATCGCAGGACTTGCCCTGGAGGGTGAGGCACCTTAGTTCTCGAAGCAACCATGGAACACAGCAACAGCCTCTCTAAAAGGACTGGCTGTTGCAGGGCATGATCACTACCATTCACCTCGGTCCTAAGCTCTGAACCCGAAGCTGTAAACCCCCAACCCTATCAGGAGGGTTTAGGGTTTAGGCTCTCGAGTCAGACACGACAAAAGCCGCGAGAACAAAACGACAGAAAACAACGTCGCATCAGGCGCCTATGCTCCGGCTCTAGAGCCTCTGCAGGCGCAGCCTCCACGGACGCAAGGTGGGTGACGCCTTGAACCAACCTTGCAATGGGGGAAGGGGTGTAAAGGGGATGGTCTACTATAGGGGTCCTGTGACGAACTTGGGTGAGCATCGGTTTGCTTGTGTGTGCTATAGCGGCATAAGCACGGCCTAAGCAAGTGGAATGAGGCTTTCGGGTCATGACGTCAGACGTCCTACCACAAGGAGGATTCAAGTAATTGTGTTTTTTGCTTACGCGGTTTGTTTTCGGTTCAATCATTATTGCCAGAGAGTCCGTTCTATGAGTCTTGTGACATCGTTTTTTCCTTCCATCATGCTCACCTTTTTGCGGTTCCAGGTACTTGCATTTTGTTTTTCTAGGTATGTTTTAACGGAGAAGAGGGAAAGCATGGCTGAACTGAATTACACAAGACAATTAATCCCCTCATACTCATATCACTAAGTACCTCCCAACCCCTGATATCAAGCATTCCTCATAAGAGACCCTATACAGTTGGGAACATATTCAATGTTAGGGGTGGGTGGAGGTGTGTAATTTTAGGGTGTTTTGTTGTGATTGCTTTGAAAAAGTTATGGCCATTGCATCGCATTATGGTTTTTATATAGGGACTTCATGGGGGCGATGTTGCGAATCACTCAGGGCTCTGCATTAAAAAAAGTGGGTAGTTCCCAAAATTAGGGTCCCATTGTGGTACCCCCAAGTGTTAGGTGCCGTAACATAACCAAAAGCGGCCCATAATTTTGAGAACAACCCACGTGTGTACGTAGCGGTAGAAGCCTGTTTGGCAGAACAAGATGCTTGATCTAGAATACTCCTGGGGATGATTTTCTAATTAGGGCTTAG
This sequence comes from Symbiodinium pilosum, assembly GCA_905231905.1. Taxonomy (NCBI): domain Eukaryota; class Dinophyceae; order Suessiales; family Symbiodiniaceae; genus Symbiodinium; species Symbiodinium pilosum. The sequence goes on from CAJNIZ010027280.1 coordinate 40,189, forward strand.
GGTTTAGAGTTTAGGCGTTTAGGGTTTAGGGCTTAGGGTTTAGGGTTTAGAGTTGAGGCATTTAGGGTTTAATCCCTAAATATTCCCTATTAAGCCATAAGAGTTGAATTATTCTGGGGCCCCTAAATATTTCCGGGTGCTGCTTCCCTACTACGGCAATGCTGGCGCAGTGATATCGGATGCTCAGGCGGCGGCGTGAATAGAGTTTCCCTAAGCCGTTTAGGGTGTACCTTCCAGGACCTTCTTTGTACCTTTCAGGGAGGATATCGGGGATATAGAGGAAACATATAGGTTTAGGGAGATAGTCCCAATAATGGAGTTATATGGGGGGTTATAGGGATAATTACCTATATTACGGTCCGAGATTCCTCGTAGAACTGGGGTACAGAGTACCTCAATAGACTTCAAAAGACCATTGGTAATTACTTAGGCGCCTACAGCAGCAAGCCAGAAACACTATATTTATATGAAGCAAGCCCTAGAGGTGTTGGTGTTTAGGGTTGCAGGTTTCGGCATTGTTAAGGCGCCTCGGCCAAGAAAATCTAAATAAAGCCGACCAACATCAGGCGCCCTAAGCCCTAAACTCTACACCGCAAACCACCCTTCTTGTGGGATCCCCTCATGGCATTTGGAAGAGCTTTGAATCCGTCTGAGTTGATCCACGCAGTCTAGGGTCTAGGGTTTAGCATCGTCTCCTGCAATCCCCGAGAGTTCCAGCCAAGCATTTCTCAACAAGGGTCCTTCTCCTAGGAACCCCTCAAGCCCTGACCCCCAAACCTTTAACCCTAGGCCCAAATCGTCAACCCTACCATACCAACCCCTAAACCCCAAACCCTAAACTCTAAACCCTAAACTCTAAGCCTAAACCCTAAACCCTTACCCTAAACGTTCTGCCAGCTGCGGCTGCCATGGAGCTTGGAAGTGACACAGGCACTTCACGGGAGCTTGAGGGGTACTGTTGAGAAGGTTCTCATCACGGCCTATACAAGGGTATATAATAGGGTTGCGGGTTTAGGGTTTATTGTTAAGAGGGTTCACTTAAGGGATTATTTGAGCTATAGTCTAAACGATATATATATATATATGGGACTAATACAGGGGTTATCAAGGGGGATACTAGGAGTTTAGACAACGGTTGATGTGAGGGTATATATAGATAATACCCATTGGGATAATATTAGGGTTATATTGGGGTTATATGGGGATAAACGAAAAGAAAATGCATGGCTTGGGTTTAGGGCACGGTGTATAGGGTCTATTTAGTGGTTCAGGGTTGAAGGGTTAGGGTTCAGTGGCTCTATCAGGGCAAATAGGGTCTATTTAGTGTTTCAGGGTTTGGGGTTAGGGCACAGTGGCTCTATAAGGGTAAATAGGATTTATTTAGTGGTTTAGGGTTTAGGGGTTAGGAGGGGCATCGTGACCATACAAGGGTATATAGGAGGGGTTGTAGTGGCTCTATAAGGGTATAACAAGTCTATTTAGGGGATCGTGACTCAGTTTAAGGTTCCATTCCGATATTGGGCCCCAGGAACGGAAAATCAAACGGAAAAGAGGGTGGACAATGACATGGCAACTTGGATTTCGCCGGGGTTTATATGGATTCTGGGCTTGGAATGTAGAGTGAAGGTTTTGGGTTTTAGGTTGGGGGTTCAGGTATGGGTTTCAGGCTTTTGGGAGGCTTGGGGGAGTTCAGGATACTTGCAGGGTTTAAACTTCAGTGCTCGGGTCTGGGTGCAGTGTCTAGGGTTCGGATTTGGGGTGTAAGGTTCAGAGTGTGAGGATTTCGGGGCTCAGAGATGGGGGTTTCCGGTAATGGGGGCTGCACTATGGGCCCCGACATGCTATAGCCCTCATACAGTCACAATTTTGCAAGTGTAGACAGCAAAGGTTTAGAATATGCTGTAAGTCTTGTTCTGAAGTAGCTTGCATGGTACCTTCTCATATTCAACCACATACCTTCTTGAAAGAGCAACCAGAATCTTCGTTGACATGCCCCAGTATACTTGCTTGGAGGGTTAAGGGAACTTCATAAGTAGGCTAATAACCCATATAATCCATACAGTAATCCTAGTTCTCCCCATTATTACACAACCCAATCACTAAGTCCCCCTGACCCAAAACCCTAAACCCTACCTACTTATTAAGTCCCCGTGACCAAAGCAGGTTCCATTATCAAGGAGCCCCAAGAGCACGACTCTTTTGATAAGTTCCCATCTTCACCCTGGACCTCCAAGGGGCCATGATGGCCGGCAGTTTATTTGAACTGAAGTGAAAACTCCTGAAGGTTGAGGGTTTAGGGTTTTGGGTTTAGGGGGTTAAATAGGGGACCATTAGAGCGCCTATACTAGGAGTTTAGACTACAGCTCATTTCATCATGAAGGCAGTGGGCACATGCACACCAGTGCTGCAAAAAGCGCGCAGTGGATGTTTCGGAAGTGGTGACCACTTTGCAGAGGTTGAACCCAGGGTTTGTGTGCATGTGAGCACCTCAAATTGAGGCCTCATTGATATTTTCATTAAAATGAAACCCTAAACCCTAAACCCTATACCCTAAACCCTAAACGCATTTCTTGCAGGGTTGAGAAACTTGCGCGCCACGAAAGTTGAACACATTTCCGGAGGAGCCATTGTCTTGAGAACCTTCCTCCCCTCCTCCATCAACAGTTGCTGGAAGACTGGAGAGAAGTGCTTGTGCCGCTTTCAACCTGGCCTTTAGCAGGGAATTGATCCCTGTAGTAGTTCATTTTTAATCTGGGTTGAAGTTAAGGAAGTTAAATTAAGTTACTATAAGAAGGCAGCCTTTTCATTTACGATATTCCCTTCTTAAATGGTAGCTTAGTTTACGTTCCTTAACAGCAACCCAGCAATCCCTGATCGTAGTGGCTATCACTTAGGTCCTACTGGCACCGGAGATTTATCTGAAGATGCGTTGCTTTGCACATGCTGTGCACGCCTTTCCTGCAGGCTCCACACCCTCGGTGGGCCCAACAGGCACCGCTTGATGGGATGAAAGGGTCCTAGTCCTGAGTCTTGAGTACATTGAAGTCTTGTGGTTGCTAATCTCTTCGAGCGATGAGGGCCCTTTGTTCCACTTTCAGAATATGCGGATCCTGATGCCGACGACCTTGAGACTCAGAGGAAGCTCCAGTTACCACCTGCCCATGGTTTTCTTACCTGGACATATGGCTGGTTGTGAAAATTGTGGTCCCTTTTTGGGTCCCGATTATAATACGGCACCTAAGAACCTAATATTTAGGGTAACCAAAAAGGGACCATGATTTCAACAACCACCCGTATGGGTAGCTTTCACAGGTCACATCTGATGAGTTCGGAATCCTGCATGACAGAATCTTCCTACAACTGCCCGACGGTCCGGCCCCTGCCCATGTAATCAGAAAAGGGCTTTTGAGGCATTTGCTTCTGTGCTATGGTCATGTGAAACTGTCAAGCTGATAAGGAGATTATTTTCCAAATTGTGAGGTGGTTTCCCATGACTCCCTCTATATCCCCGTTGCGAGACTTTTTTCGCATGATAAAGGCCAACATGTTGAGTGCCTGTAGATAGGAAGAATCATGCTACTTTTTCCTCTTTCAAGATCTGACGGTAGATGGCTACTGATGTTCCATTTTTCTGGCGTTCGATAAGCTTGAGCCCCCGAGGCCCTAAACCCTGTGACCTCAAACCCCAAGGCCTTCGACCCTGAACTCCACGCCTGAAAGCCCGAACAGATTGATGTTTCTCTTCCCCCATGGACTTATTGAAGATGTAAATGTCCGTGGAGCTGACCCTCAGGGGTTTAGGGTTTATAGGGTTTAGATCTTGAACCTTAAAGCACCAGCCCCCAAACCCTCAAAAGGAAAAACCTACACACATGCAAGGCCTTCCGGTGTCACCGTGGCCTGTTCGGAGCCAACCCCAAGCTCCCGCAGCCCAGGCTCCATAATATGACCTAGAGTCTACTTGGAGGGTCAGGGAGACTTAGTAAGTAGGTCTGTATAACCCATACAGTAACGCCTACCTATCCCCATTATTAACCTACTTACTAAGTCCCCTGGACCCTCCAAGTACAGTCGTTAAAGGGGTGTTATCTAGAGGAATAGTTACGGGATTATCATTGGATTTTTCACTGGGATACTAGGAGTCAAGACTATGACTCATATTGCACGGCTTAGGGAAGTAGGATCTACTTGACCGGTCAGGGGGTCTTGATAAGAGCGGAGACGACCATATTTTTTTTAAGGGTTGTGGGTTTCGGGGGTAAGCAGGTTAACTCCGGGGGATAACTGGGGCTAGTACATGGATTACAGTGTTCTTAACCTATTCGTATTTACTAGTAAAATGGCTCTAATCGGAACCCCAAGAATACAGTAGGAACATCATAGAATATAAGGACCCTGGTAGGTATATTCCTTTCATATTCCTGCTATATTCTTAGGATTCCTAGTATATTCTTGGAGTTCCCTGTTTGGGGTTCCTTGTTTGGGGTTGCCAGTAAAGTTCCTTTACTAAACCCTATAACCCATAATCATAGTGATCCTAGTTATCCCCATTCTTAACCTACTTATTAAGTCCGCCTGGCCCTTAAACCCTAAACCGTAAACCCTAAAACCCTATAAACGGCAAGTAGGGCGCAGGGCTCCGAGAGTGGTGGTGCAGGTCTCACGGCTTATACACGGTTGGGGGGTTTAGGGTTAAGGGTATAGGGTTTAGGGTGTAGGGTTCAGGGTATGGGGTTTAGAGTATAGGGTTTAGGGCCTAGGGTTTAGGGTATAGGGTTTAGGGGCTTGGGGTTTAGGGCTTAAGATTTTTTTCAGTGATTGAGGGCTTGTACAGGGTTATGAAAAACAAGCCTTAGCAATGATGATCTGGATCTAACGTGCGAGCAAGACTATTCCTCATAGGACCTGCATATTCAAAGTGGTTCCCAACTTTCAAGATTATGGTATCTTGGGCCTATACAGGGGAGGCGGCTTTGGAAATTCCACATATATTGCTATCGGATCGCATGTCTGCTGGCCTTGCCATTGAGAAGCCTCCCGACTTTGGTATTGGCCAAAATAAGTATAACTACCAACATCACGTCCATTTTCTTTTCCATTTGCTTCTCCATCATTCACCGAAGCACTGCGAAGTTTTTTTTTGTTGCGTGGAGGTGGTTGTCTATAGGATGGCTTGATGCTTGATTGAGAGGATGGCTTGATGGGATGATGCGGGATGATGCGTTGAGGTATGTGATCAGGTTGTGGTACGGTTGTTGTGAGGCATCGTATGGGATAGCTTTCGTGAGGTCTTTCCAAGCAGTACGTTGAACCCTAAACCCTAAAATCTTATAAACCAATGTAATCCCAGTTTCCATCTCATCTTTCCATTTTCTTTTCCATTTGATTCTCCACTATTGAACAGCTGGCGGGAGCGGCCGCCCCAAGCGCCCTCCAAATTTTGTTCGGGATCGACAACACACTCAGTGGACCCGCCATGTCTCGACGCTCCCACGTGGAGTGTGCTCCGAATTGTTGCCAGGATCGACAACCTTCTCAGGTGTTGCCGGGTCGGGACGCGTCTCCCCAACATTGCTCGCTTGCCTGGAGCATCTTCCGAATTTTGCTTGGAATTGACAACCCTCTGAGGGTTCCCAGTGCGTCCAGACGCTCCTGCGCGGACCTGGAGCCTCCTCAGAATTTTGTTCGGAAGCGCTACCGCTCTCAGTGATCCAGGCCGGCCTTCCGACGTTCGCGGTTCCCGAAAGCGTTGCGAAGGCTTTTCTCCGTGGAGGTGGTGCCTATAGGATCGCTTGATGTTTCATTGATATTATGTGAATGGGTTCTTGTACGGTTTTCGTGAGGTATCGGATGGGCTCTGAGGTTGTTGGCACGACGCGAGGTTTTCGTACGGCTTTGGTGAGGTTAACTCTTCAGAAGTGGTATGTTTCTATGCTGAGGATGTCATCATATCAGACGGTTGATCACATGGATGGATGGATGGATGGATGGATGGATGGATGGATGGGTGGGTGGGTGGGTGGGTGGGTGGGTGGGTGGATGGGTGG
>CAJNIZ010027280.1:50617-77745 GCA_905231905.1 Symbiodinium pilosum
AGTCGTCACCGTGCCTTTGTTTCGAGGCACTGAGTTCGTGCATGGCAGCTTTAAGTTGCTTTCAACAACCGGCGCGGGGACACACGTGGCATGTAGTTTCCATGTGAGCACCGTGCTGCTACTCTAGGCATCGTCTCCGCCAAGTTCGCAACATGTGCCTTGGTTTATGCTCCATGAGACGGGGCTGGTGGCTGCTGCTACAAGCGCACGCGGCCGTCTGTTGCGATGGTTTTCTTGTGTACTTGCCTAGCGGTCCATTCTTTTTCCTATAGTATTATGTTGGGCAGCAAAATTTCCCCGCAGCTGTGAGAAGCTTAGGCAGCAGGCTTCGCACAGTGGCATCGATGTCAACAACTTGTGCCTTTGCAGCACCTTGACGGATTTGCTTCATCATCCGCCGCGTGCTCGATATTGGAACCAGTATCCAAGCAAGAGCTGCGTGTGATGTCGACGCAATGTGTGTCCGAGGTGGATTGCCCTGGCATTTACGCTATTTCTCACTTTCCAATGCAAGGTGAGGCAAATGCGCAGAGCCGAATCAATGGATGGCTTCTGAGCCCCTCATCGCGTTTGCGTTCGCGTTCGAGGGTTTGAGGTTTGTGGGATTGGGGCTTCTTTAATCAAATCAGCCCCCCTGCAGCAGCAGCAGGGCGCGCCGCACTTTTGCTTGCGATTTTGGAGGAGGTTGTTGGTAAGCGCCCAACAGCGGCAGAGCTTGTCGCCAGGCTTACATGGCCACTGCATGCGCCGCCACCGCGCCCAGCACCACTCCAGCTCCCTCCGCCCCCCACGCGGCCGCGTAAAGGCGGACCGCGGCAGACTCTTTTTTATGCGCTTCGGAATTTTTGAGGGGTGGCATCATTTTCGTGTAATCTTCCATCATAGCCTGAGACCAACGAGTCTTGCCCATACCTCACTTGCGCAGCTTTCTAGGACGATGTCGTGGAGATCCACACGCATTGATCTCTGGCATGACAGCCTCATGTTGGAGCAACGGGTTGAGTTTAAAGTGCCGCCAGTTTGGAGAATGCTCTGAGCACGCAAGTAGGAAAAACCTCCTAGAGCTTGGTCAGCTGTGGCTTGCAAGATTGGAACCCTTAAGCGTACCACTGCAAAACTCGCCCAGGGTGAACGCTCCTGTTGCTTGCAGCGCCGGGGCCTGCGGTGTGATCTTTGAGGGGAGACTCAGTTTAGGGCCAGTTTTTGCGAGATGCCCCCGGTGTGAAGCCAATCCCACCTTTTCATGCTTAGCACGGTTGTTGTTTCTTGTTGTGTTTTGTTGGTCCTGCTAAAGCCTGTTGAAGCAGTTCTGCTTGACAGCTGCCTCTTCTGAACTTCCTGAGGCACTGAAGATGGTCAACAAAGCATTGTATGCTTGCTTACCGAGTGCCTGGAGCCATCAGTCAAAGACACTTCGCGTATAGTGAGGCAAGGGGGGTGGGGCAAAGGGGAGGGCGGGCAAGGAGGCAAGTGGGGCGTTTGGGGAAGTGGGGAGTGCGGGTGGCGAGGCCTGATGCGGGCGAGTGGCGGGCCACAGGCAAGAGGCGTGAGTGGGGCAGCTGGGGGCGTGGGGAGGCAAGTGTAAGGAAAGGGCAAGCAAAGCGGGGCAAGTGGACGGATGGGTGAGGAAGTGGGAAAGGGTGGGGAGAGGGCACGGGAGGTGCAGGCAAGTGGGGCAAAGTCCTCCACAGGGATAATTGGCAAAAAAGTGCGCGCATGCCCGAAATGCCACGTATACTATGCTTTTCCGCCTCTGCTGTCATGCGCGCGTCTTCTGCGCGCGCGTTTACGTGGCGACGGGGCGTTCTTCTTCTTGTTGTTGCACTGCTGCTACTACTGCTGCTGCTGCTAGCGGAGAGAAGCACCTGTCAATCGCATGAGGTTTCCCCTCATGTGGCTGTGCTCTCATATGCTCTTGAAACACGAACATTATTATGGTTTAAGCATGGTTGCTCTGTTGACTGTATGCTCTTGGAACACGAAGGGAGTTATGGCTTGGGCATTGATGCTCTTGTGACCGTATGCTCCTGGAACACGAACGCTATTATGGTTTGAGCATGGATGCTCTTGTGACCGCATGCTCTTGGAACACGAACATTATTGTGTTTTGGGCATGCATGCTCTGGCGACCGTATGCTCTTGAAACACGAACGCTATTAAATTATGGTTTAGGCATGGAGGCTCTTTTGACCGTATGCTCTTGGAACACGAACGTTATTATAATTTGGGCATGGATGCTCTGGTGACCGTTTGGTTTGGGAACACGAACTACTTCATTATGGTTTGTGCATTGCTCTTGGAACACGAACGTTATTGTGGTTTGGGCATGGATGCTCTGGTGACCGTATGCTCTTGAAACAGGAACGGAATTATGGTTTAGGCATGGGTGTTATCGCCCTCATGCCCTGGTCAGCGTATGCTCTTGGAACACGAACGTTATTATGGTCTTGGTACGGATGCTTTGGGCACGGATGCTCTGGTTAATCGCGTGCTTTCAAAGACGGACGTGATTATGGTGCAGTGATTATGGTGCAGGCGTGGGCTAAACTTGATCCAGCAACAGACTGACGGAACAATATGCCAACATGGGGCTCGGTTAGCCAAACAGACTGACCTAACAACATACCAAAATGGGGCTCAGTTATCATGGCGCTTGCTAGTATATGGACTGGATGCGTTGACGCTACAACAGAAACACCTCAAACGCATTGATGCTTTCTACATCCGCTTCCTGAGGCGTATATTAGGCATTAAATTGCGGCATCATACCTCGCCCGCATTTCTAACGTGAAGTTTATAGGAGAGCTGGAAACCCACGCAAGCCTTCCGACGCTTTGAAGAAAACTCAGCTTAAAATGGTTCATCAAGTATTTGAAGTTTCAAGCCTGGATCCGCTGCACCACGTGGTCTTCGGCGCGGCCCTAAGGGATAGGATGCAAAGCGCTGGCCGTAGAAGGGGTGGTAAAATTACGTACTGGGTAGAGACCGCAACTCAGCGACACTTCAGGGAAACTGGTGCCGTTGCTCAGGAAATGGCATTCTAGGACTTAGGACCAAATCTAGTATATCTGCTGAAATATCAAGATCCCTGCAACGTTTGCCAGTAGCGGCGCCAATGCGCGCAGACCCGCGCGCACGCCCCTAGCAGCAAAAAACCCTAACCCTTATAAACCTTAAAAAGGGTTGTTAACATGTCCCTGGGATCCTAAAGGGTTCCCCGGCCCCTTGGAAAATCCAGTTGTCTGCATTTGCCTGCCAGGGGAGCAGTGGCGGAAACGTTATTTGGGAAAGTGCACAAGTTCATAGCAATATTTTTCGGAAATTGTTGTTGGATCGGCATTTTACAGTTTAGGCCTCCCCTACACTTTAACATCCTTAAACTCCAGACGCTAAATCCCCAACAAGGCTGGCTTTCAACGCAGACTCATGAATACAAGGAGGTTGGGATGCTTTTGAGAATTCCGTTTTTGCAGATGGCTAGAGGGCACCGCGTTGGGTCTGCAGCTAAAGCTGACTCTCTTTCTGCGTCTGGCTGCGTGTAAGGAAGGTACGGAAAGCATGACGGCTACAGTCCACAGTCTACAGTTACTTTGACCTCTACGATTGCATTGTGCTATGGTGGCACCCGTTTGATGGTTCTCCATTAAGCGAGTTATCAAGATTGTCCCTATAAAATCCATGGTAGGGACCGGCGTGCGCCCAGGGTGATCCCCATATATTCCTAAACTCTAAGCCCTTAACCTTGAATCCTAACTAATCCATACAGGGTTTTTGAGGGTGCCCTGCTCTGTCGCTGGGAGCGAAGGACCGGGGCCTGCCCCCGCAGGTTGTGTTCGGCGGGGCCCGGGCCCCAGGGGCATTGCATAAGCAGGCAACCCAATGCCTCCACTAATGCACTTCTGCTCAGTAGGGAATAACGGAATAGATTCCTCACATAACTTTTATATTATACATTCCCGTATTCCCTATTAGCCTTTATAAGTTATAGAGTATAGTGAGCATACCTTAAAGCAAACTAGAGCCCCTGGGATTCTGTGTAGTGTTTAGAGCTTGTGCGTGGGGCAATTGTGATAGAAGTCCGATTGCTGTAGCAAATTACGGCCATGATGATGGCAGCTGGAAGGGTCGAGCGGCTGCATAGGTAGTTCCCAACACTAGCGTTCCATTTTGGCACCCCTAGGTATAAGGAGCCGCACCTAGGTATAAGGAGCCGCATCGCATGAACCCTGCTGAAGATATTCCATGGTGCTCAACTACCTAGCTGATGCCACGTTGGCCAGGGAGCATCCCGCGGATTCCTCGCATATGCCTCGTATTTGTAAGGGCAACACGAAAGATCCCTAAAGTCCCCAGTAAAGAGAAAGTTTTCATTCAGTTTTGATTGTTGCAATTTAGAGGAAGAACATCCTCTCACGTGCCTCAGCAATTCACACAAACATACACGTCAGATGATGGTCCCGTTTCTTGTTGGTTGAAAGTAGGTCCAAAACACTAAATCGGAAGCTACCATATTACTGGGGATTCTACAAGGCCTACTATAGGGAAGGGTCCATGCTGCTATTCCCTACTAACAACCCAAAACCCGATACCCCAAAATAACAGGGTGCTTTCCATATTGGGGATATGAAGGGCCTCTTCTAAGCTCTAGCAAGTCTTGGGATGGTCGGTTCAGGGTTTAGGTTTTCGGTGCTTGCTTTTTAGGGTGTAGGGTTTAGGTTTCAGGGTTCAGGGTTTAGGGTGAAGAAGGACCGCGCTGTGAGGAAATCCTCTAATTGGAGCCGCATGCTTACTTCCGGCGGTATTGTGGAATCCTGAACCCCGATACCGGATAGTTGAATGAACAAATGGAAAGTGACCTGGAAATTGGGATTGTAGTGGGGATTATGGGGATTGTGTAAGGTAGCGGCTTGAAATCGTAAATCTCTTCTTAAGACGTAAAGAATCAAAGTATTCTGTACCCCAGCCAGCATTCCAATTGTTTCTGGCCAGTTCACCCTAAAACTTGAACCCTAGACCCCTAAACCCTAAAGTTCCTAGGTCTGCTGAGCATAATTAAGATGAGGTATCTGGAAATCAACTCACTGCCCCAGCGAGCGGAATGCATCCCAAGCCAGAAGTATGGTTGTGGAATGCCTAGGTAGGGAACATTCAAGTTACAACCAAAAAACAGCCTGTAGCAAAGTCAAGGTAGTAGTACTGAGAACACTAAGGGTTTCGTAATATACCTACCTCGTGGAAGGCACTCTGGGCCATGTCCAACTACTTTGTGCTGCCTCTGGTGAAACTGCTGGGGATTGGCCTCGGTTTCTCGCTGTACCATTTCGTGCACCACAGCCAGAATTGGGAGGTGTTGTGATGTTTCCTGTTTTGGACGGGTCCTTTTTAAAGCAGATGCTCTCTTGTTTTGCTCTACAAAGTTGCGAGTCGGGGGTTTCAGGGAAAGAGATGCCTCGCCTCCTCCTTTGCTGGAAAGTAGAGAGCGTGGCAGCTGAACAAAAGAAGCATCAGTTGGATAAAGCCCCCTACTCAGTAGCAGTTGGATACTGTTCGTAGAAGAATGGTTTAAGGCCCTTATTATTACTCTAGTTATGCAAGGTTACCGGGTTGGGGCTGTTGCCAAGCTTGCTGCTCAAGGAGGGAGGCTCCAAAAATTAGGGCCCCTTTTGTGGGAATGAGGATTGTGGTCTATTCGGGTCTATGCTAGGAAACCCCATTCATGGAAACCTCCATGTGGCTCAGCGCTTCTTTCCTGGAGGATGACTGGTATGGATGATCTTGACCCCCTCTCATCATCACCCTAAACCCTAAACCCATACACCCTAAAACCTAAAACCTAAATCCATACACCTTAAACCTTGCTTGTACCATCCCCCTTGTTGTTCTCGACCCTTGTGGATCAGGAATTTGATGGTTGGCTACTGCATTGGCCGATTCGGCCTTTTTGGCATCACGCCGCTGACAGGCAAGTTAATCTATTGCAGCTTAGCCGCAGAAAGAGTCCTTAGCTACCTTAGTCGCAAATTTTCGATTCAGCAGTCTCAGATGGTAACTCTTCCCCATAAAGCGACAGCAATATATGGACTCTGCAAGATCATCGGAGCGGGGTCCTGAAATCATGACGGGTCGATGACAACGATGTATAGGAAGTTGCGGAGATTTGGCTTGGACCCTGAACTTGCCAGTTACCGGGTTTTGCTTAACTTAACTTAAGTTACAATAATAATGTGCAAGCCCTATTGCCAAATAATACCCATGTAATGGTAACTTAATTTAAATTCCTTAACAGTAACCCAGTAAACCCCTACACATACCCACCTTCCATTTCATTTTCCAGTTTCTTTTCCATTCGATTCTCCATTCTAGGGAGATAATATACATACAACCAGCCCCCCATGAACAGTAACCCAGGCCGTGCCTTCTCGAAGGGCCTTCTTCACCTGAAAGAAATGCATAGCTGCAGTCCAAACGATTTGGGCTTTCACAAGCAAGAGCCAACATTACCTAAGGGACTACAATAGTGCCCCCTCCAAAGGTAACCCCCCCAGGGTTTAAGGAGCTAATAAGGACTATATAGGGCTTAATAGGGCCTAATAGGGTTCTACAATTCGCTGTGCAAGGTAATCCTGAAACACATTGCCTGTCCTGCCTTTAGCCAGGCATCCTTAGAGTAGTAATGTGAAGGAGGCCAACGATCATTGGACCTCTAGAATGGAACCCATGATTTCGAGAAAGAACTATGTTAGTTTGGACTTCCTGAAAGAGCGTTGTGCTGGTGAGTGTCTTTGCGATCCTGGTGCCAGACGGGCCGGGTAAGTATAGTTCCCCTCCTGTTGCGAACAGTGATTTCAGCGGAGTCCTCCCATACTGTCCCTACTTCCCATAGTTCCCATAGGTCCCATACTTCCCCTACTTCCCATAGTTCCAGACCTGCTCCATATGTTGAGCAGGTGATGCTGGTTGCCTCTTGATCCTGCTTTCCTTCTTCATCATGGTCTTTGTGGAGGTGTGAGCTTCTCACTAGTTCAGCATTTTTCTGGGGACCTGTTTCGGTCATGGAAGCTGGTTGAGAAATTACAGAGAGTATGCAGTTGACATCTACATAATATATAGCCATATATACATATATGTGTGCACATGGGGTCACTCCCGCCCGAGGATGCACACTGCCTCCTATCCTTTCCATGTGTTGCATGCTACAGTTATGTGTGTAGATACATGCGGCTCTCGCAACAACTCCATTTTGCATGTAAACCTTGTATGACTACAGGATCACATGTAATCTTCAAATGGCTTCCATTTCTATAAATGGTTTTGTGATGTTTTATGCCATTTCATGATCCATACACTCCTGCAGGTTACATGCGCTCTCAAGGTTCCCAAGTGAAATCAGAGTCCGTTTCGTGATTTTGCCTGCGAACTAGTCAACGCGGTCAAATGCGATTAAGAGTTTGCGCGTTTCAGGCGACCCTGCAATCCATGTTTCTTCTTACCCAAAATGGGTCAAAACTCAAGCACACTTCCATCACAGCGTGGAAGACCTTTGATGCAAGTACAGTTCAAGTCAGTGAAGCACAGGCAAGCACTCGAGTTCTAAATGCTTCGTACAATCTAGCTTGAAGCTAATCAAAATCAACTCAGGTATCGCCTACTGCGGGAAGACTTGGATTGCCCACGAAAACCCGACGTAAGACTCTCATATTCTTACCCCTGTTTCATATCAATTTCAGATGACACTCCCCTAACCCCTAAACCCTAACCTAACCAAAACGCGCCTGGGTGCCCGCAGATCCACAAACCCTCTCATCCCTCAATCCTTAGCTGACGATTTCCCCTTCTGCTGCCCAAGCGGTTTCCCCTTCCTTTCAGCTTATTGATTTCGGGTTCTGCTTACCAACCCCTGCCATCTACCCCCACAGGTTGCCCTTTGTCGGCTTTAACTAACCCTGAACCCTGATTCGCAAACCCCATCACCGTCATCCGATTACCCTTGCAAAGGCCGGCCAGGACGAAGAGGAGTCCGAGGAAGATTCCGGGGATAGTGATGCCACGAGCGACGTAGAAAGCGAAAGCAGCGTGGTTGCATGATGTGTGCCTGGGGCTGAGGCCTTCAGGGAACCCCCCTTGACCCTAAACATCACTATATTGGGGTTATATTGGGGTAATATTGGGATAATGGAAAAGAAAATGGAAACTACAGGGATTATATAGGGGTTATATAGGGTATATGTTGGGTTCATATTGGGGTATATTGGGATAATGAAAAAAAGAAAATGGAAACTACTATAATGTGTTATGGGTATGTATATATATATATTGGGCTTATATTGGGTTATATTGGGATAATGGAAAATGAAATGGAAACTACTATATTAGGGTATATATCAGGGTTATAATAGGGTATGTATTAGGGTTATACTGGCCTAGTGGAAAATAGAATGGAAACTACTGTATTATATAAACATCACAATTAGGCCGAAACGCTGAGCTGTTGATACCTTGCTCCATGCTTTCCTCAGGCAAGGCAGTCTCGAGGGAGAACCTGATGCGTGCGGCACCCAGTGTCTTGCTGGTGCTTCACCCTAAGCCCTAAACACTAAATCCTTAACGGAAGTCGGCTGTGAAAAAGGCCCAAACCATGACCAGGTAATCAGCTCCCATTAATAACAACTGCCCAACCCACGCAATATTACATATCCTGAAGATATGTAATGGGACTATACCGGGGATTGTTATTAGGGGGAGGGCTTCATAAATGCAACACCAGACGCTGGTGGTTTGCAATCTGCCTCCCTAGTTCCTACGAAATCCTTGTGACAACATTTGTGTTCAGGGCCCCATCCCCCCTTCAGTGCAAGCATGCTGTTCTTGTTGCCAATCTTGTTTTTGGAGTGGCATATTGCCTCACCCGTAAGTAAAGTCCAAATGAGGCCCTAAAACCTAAACCCTAAGGCCATGCTTGGCTGAAACAGTTCCGAAGCATATTGCCCGGCTCTATGCAGTGAACGTCAGTATGCAATTCCTCTACCATGTGATGGTGTTCCGGGGTATACAAGGCACACCCTTACTTCCAAAAGACCAAACAAAGTCCCTATGAACCGGTTCATAACTCCTACAGGCCTTGATTTTGACCCTAAACCCTATAAACCCTAATCACCTACTGATCAAATCCTATACTACCATGTTCCCGAGGCCAGGGGATGACTGCCGCAGAGTGTGACATGAATTTGGGCCAGCGCTTAAGCACTTTTTCCTGCGTCAAAAAGAGTACTAGGGGTTTAGGGTCTAGGGGTCTAAGTTTCGGGCGCAGAGTAGAAGGAACATCTATACGAACCCTTGACATCTTTATACATACCGTGTGCTGGATCTTATGGTCTTCGCTCGTCGCTACGAAAAAAAAAAAAAACACACACACACACAGCCCCCGATGATACAATTTCGCAACATCCAGCCAATACATGAGCCATCGTCTAAACTCCAAGCATTTCCCTCAAGAACCCCCCTATATGATCCCTTATAGAATCCTCCTTAAGGAGTTCAGACTAGAGCTCATATATGAGGACAATATGTATGAAGGGGAGGTTGGCGGGTTGATTCTTGGAGGAAGGTCATCCAAACCTAAACCCTAAACCCTGAACCCTAAACCCTAAACCCTGAACCCTAAACCCTAAACCCTTATGGCCCCTCCTCCCAGCTTCCATCTCAAGCGTCATTTGATCTTCCATTTTGCTTCACTTTAAGCATTATGAAGGGGGGGGAAGCCAAACCTTAAGTCCTGAACCCTGAGCCCTATGCACTGAAGCCGTATCCCTAGCCCTTAGAGTCCCAAGCCCTAAACCCCTAAACTTTAAACCTTAAGAAGTAAGCCTTTGAGCCTTAAGCCCTAAAGCAACATGGTATACCTAGAACCAGACAACCCCAAGAAACTGGGTTGCTGTTAAGGAGCTTAAATTAAGTTACCATAATGGGTATATATAGTAAATATTAGGGTTTACCCAATATAGTAACTTAATTTAAGTTCCTTAACAGCAACCCAAGAAAAGCCCAGGAATTTCATGTCCGTCGGCGGCTTCTCCGTCTTCGGGGCCTCTCGGCATAGCATGCTCTGACATTTGAATTCTGGGGTCACTACGGTGGATACTAAAAATCCTGGATGACCCTAAATACCTTATCAACAGTATTGAGGACTACGCAGGGTTTTTGTTCCGAGACATTCCCAAATTGCTGTTTGAGATCCTCCTTGCGGAATCTTGCTCTATGAGCCCTCAGCCGAGTTGCTCCCACAACCACCAGACTCTGATATGAGCCATAGTCTAAACTCCTTAAAGGGGGGTTATATAGGGGGTTATATGGGGAACTACTATAGGGGTCATTAGGGGGGATATTAGGAGGTTAGACTATGGCTCACATGTTCAAAAGTTGGTGACTGGCCTCTCCCCAGCAGTCATACTCTGGGGCTTGTCCAGGCTCCCTCCAAAGGTCGTGAGGCTGGCGGGAAGGCCACTGCCACTGTGTCCTACGTCTTGCGCATGGCCCCTTAACACAGGCTAATAAGGTTATAGAGCGGTATCTAGGGAAATACACACATATGTATATATATATATATGTATATGTAGACGTATATAGGGACATACAAGGGTATATAGGGAGTATATCGTGAAATATCCAGGGAGATTGTAAGGCTATTTGAGGTTGAAGGTTTCCGGAGGTTGGGGCCTGTTTGCGAGTCCTTATAGGAGCTTGGGATTTAGAAGCAGAACATGCTGTTGGAAAGGCACCAAAAACCATCTCAACTCTTTTTTTTCTCAAGGTAGGAGCCTTTAGAATGAGAACGCCTAAGGGGTTTGGGGTTCAGGGATCCATTCCATTCCATATGATTGCGTTAGACTAGACTAGCATGCCATCCATGCCGCACTCCATCACATTGGCTGCTCCCTACGTGGCATTGAAAGCTCATTGCTGGTTTCCTTGTGTGCCTTCACATTGAAAACCCATACAGCTCAAGCCTCCCATCCAGAGCCACTAAGCAAGAACCCCAAGGCCGACTGCTCAGGAAACTCAGCAAGCGGTGATGTTAATTGAGGGTGTAATCGGACGACCTCAAATACATACGTTAGGTTAGCTTATTTTGCCAGGCTATCATCCCAACTCTAAATGCTTACTCATTCGCTGGACTTGTCAAGAGTCCTAAACCCAAAGGCCAAGGTCCCAAACCTTTGTCCCTAAACCCTAAACCTTCATACCCTAATCTGCAAACCTTCAAGAGAAGGCCCTAAACCTCTGACCGCCAGGTGGGCATGAGAGATCCTAACAGGCGTCTCTCCTCTCTGGATACTCTAAGACCAGGATTGCTTTGGTTTAGGGTTCAGGGTTCAGGGTTTAGGGTTTAGGGTGTGCATCAGTGGACGCGCGCGGGCGGAGTGCGAGCCTTTTCTTTAGATATAAGGGCTCACACCTTATCGCGCGCTTGAGCATCTTAGCAGTCCCGCCCCAACCACCTAAACTTTTCTCCCCAAAGTTCCTGCAGCAAGGGTGGCTTACTTTTTCTCTTGTGCACATGCTCACCCAACCATGCAGTGCAACATCCATTCCCGGCGGGCTACACGAAAAACAACTCCCAACCCTCCAGATAAGTTGGTTTGCCATGGTGTTGTTGGCAAACCCTGACTACGTGAGCTACGCGACTGCTCCCCTGACGAGCTTCGCCTTGCCCCTGGGATTTCGCCCGGCGTGATGCTGGGCAAAAGAGGGTTTAGGGTTTAGGGAATTAGAGCTACGACTTCATGTAGAGCCTGGCACTACTATACAGATGATGTGTTGAACATGCCCAAGGGTTCACAGATGTTCCTACACACGTCAAACAGCGAATGGAAAATATGAGTGCGCATGGCATGCTCAGAGGGGCTTTCAGCCGTTTCCCAAGTAGGGGTGCCTTTGGGGGTCTTATACTAAGGAATATAGTTCTAGTAGTATTGGGGTCTATATTGAGTTCCCCCTGTGTTGCGAAAGTGCCATATCAAATTTATAGGGTTGGGGGTTTCCTCTTGTGCCTCTTGCAAATTGGCGTGGAACCCCAAAGAGAGCCCTGCAAGGACTTCTGGGCTTTGTCTTCGCGTGTTAGTTTGGGTGAGGGAGAACGAAGAGAGACTTGATGACAAGAATGGGGCTTGCAGCTAATGCACGTTGCTTGTGTTGATGAAGCCCACGCCCTACACTTAATGGGGCTTAGAGGGGCACAGGGGAGTGGATTTTCCTCAGTAGACCGAAGGATGTGATTGGTTCCGATTCCTTCATTCCCAACTAGCCACCAATAAGCAATCTGCAGGAGCTCGAAAGGTGGTAGGTGTCCTACTGGCCATTGTTGCTGGGGGCCTTTGCGGAGTGCAAGGCGTTCCAGCTACCCTTTGGGAGCTTCAGCAGCAAGGAAGTTCAGAGTTCGTGAAAGCTTTCTGTCTGAGGGCTGAGCATGGAACAAGCACTATGATTTTTGGAGTTGATATAGGATACTCCTACTAGGGCTAGTGATGCATTGTGTTGCTTTCGAAAGAAAGTTGTGCTGCAGTCTGAGGAAAAGGAGCATCCTGATGTGCACGCTTTTGCCGTGGCCCTGCGGCTCGGCTGGAAAACAACCATGCGATCGTGTGGGAGTTTCTGAAAATGTCGGGAGTACGCAGACTTATCTGCGGTTTATGCAGGGATTGTACGGGGTTTAGGGATCTTACCCCAACTAGAACGGAGAATCGCATGGATAAAGGATGGGAAATGGCCGGAACGTTGGGTTTATATAGTGGCGTAGAAGGGATTAGGGCTTCCAAAAAATAAGGGCTCTCTGCTAAAGGTCCTTACAACAATGACTATACTATAGGGACC
Organism: Symbiodinium pilosum; assembly: GCA_905231905.1. Lineage (NCBI taxonomy): Eukaryota > Dinophyceae > Suessiales > Symbiodiniaceae > Symbiodinium > Symbiodinium pilosum. The sequence continues at coordinate 63,485 of CAJNIZ010027280.1, forward strand.
CTTTATATTGGAGGCCCATACTCTGGAGACCTCCATGCACGAACCTCCATAGGGACATCCATATGCCCCGTGTACATAATTCCGATATGTACCTACTGGGCAATGTCCCTGAACCCTAAACCCTAAACCATAACCCTAAACCCTTAACCACAAATCCTGAGCCCTAAACCTCCCCTTCCCTAAACCCTCCTAACCCAAACCGCTCTTGAGCCATGGGGCGCTGGCTGTGCTGCTGAGACACGCGTGGGCGGGCTGCTGCGATCGACTCGGTTTGTGAGGGCCTGATTAGCGGCTCCGGTGACCAGCTCCCGTGCCCCCGTGGCCGGTCGACCTCCTCGTGGGCTACCCAATTCTTCGCACCATGGATGCCGCCAACGTCCCGGTTCCAGGCCAAACTATGGACCTTGAGCTCTCTGATGGTGAAGGAGCGGAGATAGTCCCGCCCAAGCGAAAAGAGCAGCGTGGCATGGACGCAGCTTCGCCTGCCAAGCGTGGGGCCCCTGAGGTCGATGTGGTTTCCTTGGCCATGCTACGTGCTGTGCTCAATGAGCAGACGCAGGAGCTGAAGGGCAACCTTAAGCTCGAGCTCGGAGCGGCGATTGAAAAGTCGGAGACCAAGATGGGGGGGATTGTTGCTCAGGTCAAGCAGGATCTCGAAGCAAAGATGGATGCTGGGGCCAGGGAGGTTGCAGCAGTCAAGCAACTCCAGGACCAGCTGCTGGCTCGGGTCACTGCTCTGGAAGAAGGTGCTGCAGGCTCTTCAGGAGGGCCAGTGGTGCCTGCTCGGAAACCTACAATCCTTTTTGGGGGCTGGAAGGTCGATACCAAGAAGGCCTGGCAGACATAGACAAAGCCCTGGGCCTCGCCAAGGCACGTGAGTTGGTGGACCAGTCTCCATGGGTCCCGGGGGCAAGGCACTCCGTAGGACTCTCGGAGATGAAAGTGCGAGTCGATGAAACTGAGGCAGATGTGGAGAAGCGCATGTACACGGTGATTGCGATGATCAATGACCCGCGCATCTCGATGCAGAAGCTGGCCTCTGGCAATACGCTTTGGGCCTCCGTCAGTAGGCCAAAGACGGACAGGGGCCATGGCTCGCACGCCAGCAAGATCCGTCGTCTACTACATGAGCTCCGGGTTGACTTTGATGAGGTGGATGCTGTGTACGCCACCGGCAGCATCTGGCACAAGGATGTCTTGGTGGGAAGCGTGGATAAGCCGCGCAATGGAGCTCACGTGAAGAAGGGCAAATTGGACCACAGCTGGGTTGACCTAGTGGCCTTGAGCAAGACCACTGGCGTGCCGGAAGATGACCTGGCCAAAATGTGGGACCAGATCATGAGCTGAAGGGGCAGCCCGTCCTCGAGGGTGGCGCTGCATGAGGAGGACGGATTGCCTGCCGAGGGGAGAGGTGCGTTCTCTGAAGCTGAGGGGGTTGAGATTTTAAGGGAGACTAAGGGTGATGAGGGGGTCTTCTTGAAAGAAGGGGACCCGCATCGAGTGGAAGGGACGCCTGAGGCGTGCTCTCCAGAGGGTTGCAGTCCAGTTTTGGGAATGCAGGATGGGGGCAGTGGCGGCCAAGACAATATGTGTGAGAGTCAAGGGGCTCTGGAACAGCGGCTGCAGGTACCTGTTCGGCATTCGGAGAAGTGTACAGATTTTGAAGGTACTCGTAACGACCATCCCTTGCCGGTGAAAGAGGAGCCGGACGAGTTTATGTCGATTTCTTGTGGAGCCGGGGAACGTTTCTCCCCACCTACGTGTGATCCATGCCGGGGCGCCCCTATTACTGGGCCGAAGTACTTTATCCCTGACATAGTGTATGCACCTTCGGATGTTGATCCCGCGGATGTGCTCCATATCCCTGAAGACTCGCCACCAAGTCAGCAGAACTTGGAGGTGGATCGCCTGCAGAGGGTTTTCGCTGAAGTTCGCATTGCATCCTGGAACGTCGCTGGCACCAGCGCGAAAAGGGTGAAGACTCTTATCTCAGCTGACTTGCAAGCGGATGTGATTGCGATTCAGGAGTACCCAAAGATGGATGCGGGGTGGCGCCATTTAAAGGGCGAGAGGTTCAACGGACTGGTTTTTCAGAATTACTTCATGTGTCGCGCAATTGGTGTACTTTATGATGCCAAGAAGTTCCACCTACGAGGCCGCAGATCCAGTCAAAGAGGGATATGGGTACAGCTGCAGCACATTGAGACCTCCCAGTCCATCTGGATAGGTAGCATTCATGTGCCAAACAACGAGGGACGAGAGGAGTGCAGAAGGCTTGTTGATCAGTTCATGAAAGAGTTGCCGAAGAATGCCACGGGAGCTGCTATGGGAGATTTCAACACACATTTCCGATGGGTGGTGGCTGATGGGGCTTGCGTACCTAGTATCATCTCAGGGAAGTGGAGTGACCTCAGGCAATGCATGGCGGAATATGGGTTCCAGCAGGTGCCACCATCACCTGAGCAAGCCGACGCCCCAACATTCCACTCCAGAAAAGGCAATGTTTCCAGCACGCAGATTGACGGGAGGTTCGTGAAAGGGTTGCAGGGGCGGCTTGAAATCTGCGAAGACAGTAGGGTTGAAGTGGGGACGGATCATGACAGAATCGTGCTTTCTGGGGTATTGGCTGGACCAGGACAACGGGTGAAGAGGGTCAAAGCAGGAGGACCTCTCCGGGTTGTTCGCCCCCCCCCCCCTGTCACCGATGTGTCTCCCAAAGCGTTGGAGGAGCTTGCGGGGAGGTGCTGTAGGCCAGCCTCTCTCGGGGATAAATTCAAGGCGAGTGCTGCCACCAATACCCTGAGGGAAATTGCTAAGGCGGGGAGGGACGCGGGCCAGTGGAAGGAATACCTCAGTCGCCTGAGGGAGGAAAAGGAGCAATGGAAAGGGGAGCGCATTGACAGGGCGAGCTCTGACTGGTCACGAAAGGCAAGAAAGCTTGGGGAGACGAGTACATGGTGGCCTGCACTTCTCCCACGCCAGTTGAGGACATTAAAGCCCACTTTGAGAATGTTTTTCATGACAGCCAACAGGAGGACATACGGCAACAACTTGCAAGGGTAAGTGACACGCTGCCACTTGAGGCTGAGGTAAATCCATTTACGGTGTTGGAGGTGAAGGAGACAATCCTCGCTGGCAGAAATGGCAAAGCTACAGGTCCTGATTGTGTCCCCGCAGAACTGCTCAAATGTATGATGGAGAGTGATACCTCGGTATGTGCATTCCGTGACTACTTCAACACTATTTTGAGCACTGGAGATGTCCCGACATCGTGGGACCGATCCGTAGTTGCGCTATTGCCAAAGGTACTTCCCCCTTCCTCGGCAAAACAGTTACGGCCAATAGCCTTGGCCTCTCATGTGTCGAAGGCTTATGCGAGATTGCTTATGATGCGAATGAAAGACGAACTCAGACCGCAAGGGGAGCATCAATTGGCGGGAGAGCATAGGCAAGCTGCAGACTTCGTTTCAGTAGCGGTACGTCTGGCGCACTTATGCCGAGAGTGGCATGTTGACTGCTATGTACTGAAGCTGGATTTGCAACGCGCCTTTGACTCAGTGAATCGTGTACGTCTTGCCAGAAAGATATGTGAGTGGTCAGGGAACGCCAAGCCTCATGAAACGCGAAGTCTTATCAGACTTTTGGCTAGCACCGATCTTGTACTACATCTCCCGTGGGAACAACATGGCATCATCAGCAATATAGGGGTCAAACAAGGTGCAACGGAGAGTCCGGTGCTCTTTGCTAGGCTCCTTGATGACCTCATGGGCAGGGTAGGCCTGGCGGTGGATGACCAAGTCCTGAATGATCTCCCCCATGATAGCACGGTCTACATGGACGATGTTCTCGCGTGGAAACATTCCATCCAAGGGCTTCAGAGATTCGTGGATAAACTTCTACCAATCTTGGCGGAATTTGGCCTGGTGGTGCAACCAACCAAATGCAAGTTGCTTTGCTTAAGGGGGTCTAGGGCCAGACCACTGCTGTTGGATGGCAAAGAACTTCATGCGATGCCTGAGGATGAGGTGCTGAATGTGATGAATCTCCCCCTGGGTTTGGCATGCACCGAACAACGCATCCTTGAGGCCATGATCGACAAGGCTAGAGGGAAGTTCTATGGGGTGTCCCACATTCTCTGTTCCAATGCGCCTTTGACGGCAAGACTCAAAGTACTGAATGCCGTCGTCTTCGGTGCCATCAGATGGTGCCTTGGAGTGCTTGTTCCCACTCCTCAAGCACAACAACTTCTTAACTTTTTCCAGTATTCTTGTGTTAGACGAATGCTTGGAATCAGAAGGACCGCCCATGAAACTTGGCCTGAGTATGAAGCTAGAAGCCTCCGAATTGCAAGAGCGAAGATCTACCAACTGAAGTGGACAAGGTGGGGAGACAAGCATCTTGCAGGATTCTGGCGCTACACAGGGCATGTAGTCAGGGAAGGGCAGAGAGAGGGTGCGACAGTGGCAGGGGTCCTCGCTAACTACCGACCTCTCACGTGGTGGGAGCAGCAACAGCAGGGTGGAGGAGGTGCTAGACACCACAGGCATTTCCCACGTCTCATGAACACGGAGCGCAAGCTATCGAGGGTGACAGGGTCAAGCGCATGGAGAGTTGCTGCTGCTAATCGTGCACAGTGGAAAGGCCTAGAGGTGTCATGGATCACGCAGGAAAGTATACCATGGTCGTCGGGTAGGCAACCAGCCTTGACTGCATGAAGGGGGCAGAATGTGCGAATGAACCGCGGATCAGCTCTGCAGTGAAGGCACGCCCCTCAGATTGTAAACGTCTGATTGCTGCCATGGCAGACCTCACGATCTACAAGTACCTTTACGTGTGTCTCCCTTGGCTTCTCGGAGCTGAGGGTCTTTGTAATGATGTATCACGTGGACCTCCTCAAGGGAGACTTCAGAACGTGTGTCTTTTGACCCTTCCTCGTACGGATGAAGGGCTTCAAGACCTTGGTTTGTGTCGAGTGCAGAATACATGTTTGTGGAGATACTTGATGATGGCGCGATTGAGCAGGTGCCACAGAGGAAGGGTAAATGTCACTGAGCCTTACTTCTCTCAGGTGAGGGTCGTCGGGGACAATCTGCAGCTGAGGGTGACAGGGTCCATTGAGGGTAAGAGGGACGAGGACGAGAGCTACCTCGAGGACATGCTGATGGTGACCTCAGAGGGAGAGGGCCAGAAAGTGGATGACGAGGGCTACCTCGAGGACACGCAGGCGATGATTCGGGGTGACGAGATTGTCTGTACGCAGAAGAGGGCAAGGGCGACTTCACCTCGAAGACGGAGGAGGGCTAGGGCCAGAAGGGAAGAGGAGCGCCAGCGGCAAGAAAACCGGCGCTCGTGGAAAGTTCGGTCCGCGAGCTGCTACCGCAACCTGCTCGAGAAGGCCGTTGCGAGCACCGTGGTGGCGTGGAGCGGGTGCGCGTGGGGGACCCTCCAGGCCTTCTGCTGCACCCTCAGGCCCTTCGTCAGCGGCTCCGACCACAGCATCCACGCCGATGGCCTGCACTGGCGTCCCCGAAATCCCGCCACTCGGAGAGGGCTCTGCCAACATAGTTTGGTGGAGCGAAATGGTGGGGTTGCAAGACCCTGTGCTGGAGAACGACCGTGTGTTGGACAACCAGACGGTAGACTGCATAGTGGAGAACTTAAGAGGGATGTCACCAGGGCGCCGCACGGCAATGATTGCACAGGTCCTCCCGTTCTTAGGTGCATTTTTGGCCGAACTATTGAGGGCCATCAACTTGTCGCAACTTCCGGCTCCTGACACAGCAGAACTTGTTGAGGACGACGAGGAGGTCCTGATCCAGATGGGAGTGCAGAGGGCCAAGAAGGACGATGGGGTGGGCAATGCAGTTGACAATCAGGCAGGTGATGAGACGAGTGTGATGCAGAAATTTGACGCCTCGATCCCATTTGGGTCGAAGTTGAGTCAACTCCAGGGTCACCTCAACGGGTTCGACCATACGCAGTGCACCCAAGTTGCTTGTCACCTGCGCGCCATGGTGCAGCGCCTGAGACAGATGGCAGGGGTAGTCTCAAGTCAGGTTGAAGGTGCTGGGTGTAGGCGACACAGGGCCTCATGAAAGTGGTGCAATGGAGGATCATGCGAGGGAAGGCATGGTCTCTGCAGAGGCGCCAGTGGATCCAGGGTTAAGCGCTGATAGTGGGGGCGCGGCGGGGGCTGAGAATGGCTATAGGGAGGGCCCACTCGAGGACATGATGGATGTGCAGATGGATGAGGCCACCGTTCGCCCTGACAGAGAACCCTATGAAGTTCCACCGGAATGGGCAAGAGTTCTACGGGCGTGGAATGACCCTGCCATTGGAGCTGGCTTGCCGGACTCAGCCGTTAGCACGGGAGAGTTTGAACATGAACTACGTGGTGACGATGATGGTGGTGCTGCTGCGGCCGGAGACCTGGAGCAGCAGGCGGCCAGTTCTTCGACTGAGCGGAGCAGATTGTCAAGGTCTACTGATGCATCTGAGGGATGGCCTAAGCAGACTGACTTGAAAAGTTGGCTCAAGTGATGTGCTAGGGTCTTTTGCATAAGCGGTCCTCAGAACATACCTTCCCCCAGGGTGTGCACTGCTGCACAGACATAGAAGTGCTGCCCGCTGTTTACTGCGAGGGGTAAGGAAGAGGGTTGCTGAGTTTGCATTTGGACGCGAATGTCACTGCACTGCTCTCTGGTGTGATGTCGTGTCGATGTGGCTGGCAATTAGATGAGGTGAGAGGTGCCTGGTCTTTTCCGCTTTGTGCCAGTATCTCTTCACAGGGGCCGTGTTCCAAACATTTCTACGGACGCCATGCCGTGGAGAAAAGGTCCGATAAAAAAAAAACCTCCCATTTTATGCCTTCGGCTCCACAGCCTCACCTCGCTCTGTTGCTTGCTTTTTCGTCTTTGGGGTTTTGGATGCTTTGGTGCTTGCCTGGCACTGGAAACCTGCCGGATGTGGTTTCTTGAGGCTATATTGGGGCTTCAGCAGGATGTACAGATTCATTCCTATAGTCCCAATCATATCCCTGTTTAACCCTTTAGAATCCCTATCATATCCTAATTTGACCCAGCAGAATCCCTATAACATCCCCAAATAGCCAATAGAATCTGATATTGTCCCCATACAACCCAATAGAATCCCTCTTCAACCATAAAAAAATATGCCTTACAACACCGACCAAAACCTTAAAAATAAGCCCTAGATCACCGACCCTCAAGTTGGACTTTGCCTGTTCAGGCCTCAGTGCTTCGGAATATGGGCATGCTCCAGAAGCTAAACTGCAAAGAGATGCCGGGGCTTTTATAAATTGGGGGGTGCCTACATCATGTTCGATGTAGTTGGGGCCCACTGGATGGAAACTACCATTGGCAGATTTTGCAGGGAGGTGTAGCAGTTTCCTGTAAACTGTGATATCTTCTTCAGGATTCGTGAAAGTAATGAGCTCTTGAACTAAACCCTAAACCCTAAACCTTGGGAAACATCTCCAGGGACCCAAGTATGATACATTTTGAGTTCTTCACAACTGCGACACCTGGCTTTCAGTGATCTCTTGACAGACTGGACCATGTTATCGCAGACACCAGGGCTTAGGCTTAAGGTGTATACTGTTTGAGCTTTTAGGGCACCGCTACAAGTTGACAAGTCGTGTAGAGGTTTGCGCGTGGAACTTAGGTGTGCTGCTGGGGCTGTACTCCAGCGTTGCCATAGTGCGGGGAGTGACCTTGCCGCAGAATTGCCGGGCTTTGCTCTACTATAGGATCCAGACGATGTGGAAGCCTGAATACTTACTGATACCCTTGCCCCAGATTCCTTGAATAATTCTGCTGTAGGACCATGTATACCCTATGCAGACCTTCAATGATATTTATTCAGGCCCCTGCAGTACATGGTCTCTTTGTATAACCGCCATATAAATCCGGTGTCCATCTTCTTTTCCACTTGATTCTCCATTCGGGTGCCTTTTGTTCGAAAATATCTTGCATGCAAAGCTCATCAAAAACGTTGGCATTCTGGATACGGAAGTCTTGGGAGGTATCATCTGCTACCACAACGCAGAAGCCACAACAAGCACAAGCTAGACCCATAGTCTCGTGCGCTGTAGCACACAACGCTTGACATGTATTTCAAATGCAGTTCCTTCTACTGCAGGCTGAGCAGGGCCAAAACCAGGCTATAACCAGGCTATCTCCAATAAACCCCAAACCGCGTTATTTACCATGAATACTACACGGGATAGCTGTAACCCTAATCTGAGTGGACAGGACTAGAGTTTCGTAATATACCTGGACTTCAGGTCGCCATGCTCTAATTTGGGTTGCTGTTAAGGAACTTAAAATAAGTTCAGTTACCATAATCAGGAAACCGTATAACTTACTATATATGGGTAGGCTGTGAATCAAAACACGGGGTTTGTAACAGGCTTCAGCGGCCATCCCGCGACATAGGTTTGTAACAGAATGTCCTGGCTTGCAACAAGCACCTTTGCGACAAGGTTCTTTTGTAGGACATACCTGCGCCAAGCATTCGCGACAAAGGTATGTAACAACAGGCCCCACAAAGGGGTATGTAACAGGGGGTGGGGGGGGGGGGACCCGCCATATTCTCATAACTTCAGCAACCCCTAAACCCTAAACCCTGGCAGGTGAAGCTGCAGAAGTCCGTGATCGGCCCCGCTTATGCCAGCGGCTGCATATGGGGCATTGGCTTCGCTTGCATGATGAAGGGTACGGCACTTACTTGACTGGTGGTTAACAGGGAATATGGCAATAAAATCCCGATATTATCCCCGTAGTTAGGGTTGAGGTTAGTAAGGAATATGGGAATATAATCCTTATCCTGGTCCTGCTATTGACACGTGTCCCCAGTCCAAGCGTTAAATTGATGACCCAGCATACTGTCTGTCATATGGGGAGTGCGGAGTTTTGGAGATAAGCGGAAGGGGCTAATTACATTAGGTCCTAAATCTGCAGCCATAAACCACCTGAATCCACATGTTCAAGGCATCAAATACCTTGGCTACTCAGTGGGCTACACCCTGGATGCTGTTGGCCCCATTTTGGTGTCAAGCCTTCTGTCGGTGTTTGTGCCAGGACCTCAGTCAAGCTTCTGATTTGCTGTTGGGGGTTCAGGGTTTATGGGAATGTGCATCGCAGAGGGTTGATAGACCTTGCCCAAAAACAGAGAATCGAACACACAAATATGGGCAATGACATGTGATGACTGGTGATAATGGGAGAATTATGTAGGGGGTCAAGGAACTTAAGCTAAGATACCAGAATATGTACGCATGGTGCATAGTATGCTTTCCCTGTGATGGAAACCCTAAGCCCGGGTCTAGGGTGTTGTGACCATTTACGGCTTGGGGCCTTAGAACCTTAGGGTTGAGGATTTGCGGTTTCAGGCTAACTTGAGGTCTTTGTCTTTGTTCTTTGCAATTTGGGGGTTTGGGCGTTTGTGCCCCAGAGCCTCAATTTCGGAATTTGGCCGCACTGACTTGCAGACCTTAAGCCCTGAACCTCTAGCCTCACGCCCTAAACCCTCAGCCCTTGGCCCTTACCCGTACACCATAGCCCCCATGCTCTTAACTCTGAATCTCACGCCCTGAGCCTTGCACAAGACCTCCAGTTCTGGGAGATACGCGGCCAAAGGCACAAAACTTAAACTTCACGGTACGCCAAATATGCCCTAATTAGGGCTTATGTAGCTCTTATCTGGGAAGGGAGAGCAAGGGGGTGAACCCTAAGCTCTACACCCTAAACCCTAAACCCTAGCATAGGATCCCATACCCTAAGCCTGAGGTTCCGAGAGATAAAAGGCCAACAGCCATTGATGATCTACTTTGGAGCCTTCTGTTTGCAGCTGGCGCGGGGCTCGGCGGTGCATGTGGATGAGTGCAGCGCGCTTTCCAAGATTCTACTCCCACATTCCCGACATGTGATGCGTGATGCAGTGGCCTTGGCGATAGGCTCAGTATATGATACTAGGTTTCATATACAAGTATATGGGATCAACTTCCAGTTATGCAATCTTTCACATGGATTCCCATTTAGAATTATTAGCAGCCATCTGAACTGTTGCTCTTCGAAGACGCCAGGTCGGAGTGGTTCTGATCGCAATCTTCGGGCAACCTGCCTGACTGCGTGCTTCTCCAGCAGCTCCATACATGATACTCAAGCGGGCTCATGTAGCCCTCGCATACTGGGCGGCTGTTAAGGAATTTTAATTACGTTATCATAGTGGGTATATATTTATAGATACACATTAATATGATTTCCCTAATATATATAGTAGCTTGAAGAGTTCGGTAGCTGCAACCCAGATTCGAAAGGACCCCATAGTCTGAGAAGCCCGCAGTTGACATGCAACTGGACTGCTGCATTCCGGACACATGGCTTGAAGCAACTTACTTTCTGGATCTAGATACCCCAGTAGTGCCCTTTTTCCTTATGTTGGGGTCTCCTTATTAAATCTGAACACATAGGAAAAAGGGTACCCTTAAAATTAAGGGGTTGCTGGGGAACCTACGGATTATCCTTTATGTCCACCTGTGGGCCTGTGGGGTTCCCAAGTTTGGGGTCCCCCATGGAATGGGGATTAGAGTATTTTGGAGAAGTAAAATGGTACCCCTGCCTGCGTCTTCATTCATTCTCATATTCGGCATGCTAGCAGCAGCATTGGGCCTGCCACGGCGGATGCCAACCCTGAGTTTTTGTGTACTTCTGGAAGCTCAGCGTACAAGCTGTTTGCGTGTGGTACCTTCCGAAAATGAGGGGCGGTTTACGCTGTGTTTCTGAACACAGGTCACCCCATTGTGTAGCATACCTACTGGCACCTCGTTTTTGGAAACTGCCGCCCGAATTTCTTGCGCCCCTTCGGACCTTATAGACTGCCAAAGACCCTTTAAGTGGCCTGAAAAGGTGGCTGCAGCTCGCAACGGCAAAAGGAACAAGAGAGAAGGATCAGCAGTAGGGTTTACTCTTGTTTCTCGTGGATTTATATCCTAAACTTTAGACCCGAAATCCTAAACCCTGAACTGAGGAATTGGTGAGTGTATAGATTCGGGGTCCAACTTGGGGGCCGCAAAGTAAATCCTACCATGTTTGCAGTCAGAGTAGATCATGTGCCGGGTAATTGGTAATTGTTGAACATATTTCTCATATTTGGTTGTATGGAAAACACATGAAGAATTTAAAGGTGTATTTTTTTAGTGGTATCCCAGTGTGGAACGGTCTCGCTGGCTTCTAGATGTGTATGCAGTGTATTTGTTTGGCCGTTCTTATGTCTGTTTTCCTGGCAGTGTACGGAACAAGACCACTTGAAGCTTCCTAAAGCTCTGATGTGCAGATGTAATAGCAAGCCCCAATGGACCCCAATATACATATGTATATATATATATATGTATGTGTATATGTCATGTTTGCAAGAGCATTGCAACGAGTGGCATGGGCGTGCAGCATGAGTAATCCACTTCCCTAATATTACACACCCCCCCACCCCACAATATTAAATACTACTGTTATGTGGTATATTATAATATATGGGAGTATTTAATATCGGGGGAGTGGGGGGGTTCATATTGGGGGAAGGGATTAGATGTCACCGTTGCCTCTGTGTTGGTCTTCCGAAGCCTGGCAGGATGCCAAGTAGGCTATAGTCTAAGTTCCTTAAAAGGGATAGTATAATATAGGGTATAATATAGGGTTTAGGGTTTAAGGGTTTTGGGTCTAACCTCCTTAAGGGGGTTATACAGGAGATCATATAAGGGAGTATATTAGGAGTTTAGACTGTAGCTCATGTGGGTATTTCCGAAACAGGGATCCCCCCCAAGAAGACCTTCACAAAATCTGTTCCTCATGAAAGGAAATCACCGCAATGCCAAGCCCCTCCCAACTTTTGAAAACCCATGTGCTTCCCCTAAACCCCAAAAATTCGATACCCCAAACCATAATAAGAACCCTACACCCTGAACATCCCATGCCCTAAATCCTATGCTCTATGACCCCAAACCCTCCAAAAACCAGCCGAGGCCACGGCTTCGCCGATCACCAGCTTGTCTGGCCTGAGGCGGGTACCTTCCAGGGTTTCGGGGTTTAGGGTTTTAGGGTTTGAGGGGTTTTGGGTTTTGGGGGGTTTTGAAGTTGGGGTTTAGGGTTTAAGTTTAAGGTGTTAGAGGGTCTGGGGAGTACCTTTCCAGGACCCTCTTAATACCCTCAAAGGGGGATGTAGTGGATATATAGGCAATAGGGGTATAGTCCCAATCATTGAGAATCAGATGGGCAAGAAGATGGAACATGAGAACGTGGGATGGAGGTCCAGGTTCTCAGACGACTAAAGTATAGGAATGTGTGTTGTCCTTATTGTGTAAGTTGCAGCAGCCCCCAAACAGGAACCCGCTAAACCCAAATCCCCAAACTCCTCAGCCTTAGCCCCCTCGATCCTGAAGACCCTCACAGCCCTAAACCCAGAACCCAAAACCCTGAAACCCTCCAACAAGAGACCCCAAACCCTCAAACCTCACAGCCCTAAACCCCTCACATCTCGATACGTCTTGAGTTTTTCATGTTCCATTTTCGCTTCCATTTGAATTTCCACTAAACCCCAAACCCTAAAGCCTAAATCCCAAACTCTGAAGCTTAAATCCCAAACCCTAAAGCCTAAACCCTAAACCCGTAAGACCCTTAATAATCCTACCTTGCAGGCCTGAAGGTCTGGCTGGCGTTCCCTGCCGGATTTCTTCGCAGCTAGTGGCGGCCTCGAAAAAACTGGGGCAGCTAGACGTTTAGTGTGTAGGGTTTAGGGTTTGGAGATTAGGTTGTAGGTAGGGTTTAGAGTTTTAGGGTTTAGGGTTTAAGGGGTTTAGGGTTTTGGGCTTAGGGTGTGGGTTGGAGAGGTTTAGTCTTGGTGGTTTGGCTTTAGGGGTTGTTGATCAGAGCCCTGCGCTAAGAACTAAGCGTGAACCTTTGAACAGCCTCAAGATGACTGTTGCATGGCTTCCCCCTTAATAGGAACCTCTGCCCGTCACCAATCCTGTTCCCTGATATAAAGCCCCACCCCTCGCGGGCTTGCGCAGGGTTGGCTTGGCGATCTCCCGGGATTCGGAAAAGCGAATTAAATCCCTCCTGCATCTCAGACAGAGGCACCCTTTCTTGCCCCGCCCACAATCCCAAGTCCTGATGTGCAACTAGGCATCCACATGATACTTCAGGCGGTTTCTGCCTCCCGGAAAATCGCTCATCGTCGGAGGGTCTAATTTAAGGGGGAAGTATAATACAGGCATTTGCAGACCACTTCCATCCATGAGCCATCACAGTTCGTGCGCAAGGCCCAAGATGAGGTCAAGTTGACCTGAGGACCTGTGAAAAGGCGCCCACTGTTTCGAGCGCCTTTCCATCCCCATTCGCGACTAGACGAAATATGCTTGCACAATCATCGTGAGCAGAAGAGAGGAAGATAAGGAAATCTTTTTCGATCTCCGTAGCAGCAATCGTCTTTGGAGCATGTACAGCTGTGTAACCTTTAGCCGCTTTTGAAGAGGTCCCCTTATGATGAGTGACGCTGTGATGCCGGCTCACTTGAGGCCAGGGAAGTCGAATCGCTGTGCGCCCCCCTTCGCGCCAAGTGCTGCTCTCATGAAAGTCTTGGAGTGGAGGTGTCCAAGGTTTCAAGATGTAAGGATCCGCCTAGACCTCCCTAATACTCGCAATGATAGCCTTCATGCAAGTTATTTGGGGTGATATGATATGGAGATCTCGGTGGGCATTGGGGTGATGCATGCAAAAGAGCCTCAGCAACCCAAATATGAAAGCCTGAAGGCGTAGCAGCGTAGCAACTGACCATACTAGCCTAGCTTGGACTGCACCCCAAAACCGAAGTTCAAACAGTGAGGCCTCTTTCTAAAAAGAAGGCGGATCCAACTGGTCATTGGGCAAGAGTGTGCCCCATATCTGTGATCCACACTCCCTGCAGCGTTTCTGCATATGAGCGACTGTCAATATCAGCCTTACCATAGGGCCATTGAGGATGGACACAGGGGTCCCTCTTGTAGTTTAGTATAGGTTTAGGGTTTAGGGTTGGAGTCCTTTTCACTGATAAGGAAGCAATGTTCATGAAATTGTGTAGGAAATATGGACTATAGCCCATATGAGCCACGTTTTTTTTTTTGCGCTTGTCTACTCATATTTAAATACGGAAATAACTCTTGGCATCTCTCGGGATGGTTTCCGAAAAGTGCTTCCCGCTGTGCGCGCGGA
>CAJNIZ010027291.1:12179-25227 GCA_905231905.1 Symbiodinium pilosum
TATACTATAGCACCACAATTCCCATGGTGTAAGGTACTTAGGGTCCTGAAGGAGTTTTAGTATCGGCCGTACTGAGTCTCTGACCCCACTTCTTTCCGAGGCCCATGATGTGTGCCTTGGCTGGTACTGCCTAGAAGCCCAGGTACCTAAAGAGTAGCTTCCTGGTCTGTAAGTAATATGCTTTCATACAAAAGGACAGTAATCCTGACCCCTAAACTGCTAAACTAGGCTAGGGAACAGCGGCCCACTGACCTTCTTACGTGCCTCGTATTCGATAGTGACCGCTAGTCAGGAGGTTTGGGGGCTTTGCAGTTGGCAGTTGGAATGAAAGGTTTGTTGCTTGTACGCGGGTTTAGGCTTTTTGGGGTGGCTTGGATTCAAGAGTTCCTGGATTTAGCAAGTATGGGCTCGGAGAACCTGAACCCCAAAAAACTCAAATCTAAATGTTTTGGGTTCAGGGTACCTAAGCGCTTACTGAACGCTTTGCACTGGATTCTTGGGCTCAGGTGGTTTAGGGTAGACAGTCTTATAGCTGGGTCCCTTTGAGGGAGGTCACAGGGGTATGCAGGGTTTAGCGTTTGGGATTTGTGCTTCATGGGACTTAGTAACTACTTGTAACTGGGCTGATAACCCTACTTTCAAGTGGGGCAACCTAAGCAGGCTTATTCGTCCAATTATAAGTAGTTACTGATCACAAATCCCTAAACCCTAAACCCCAAACCCTAATTGGGTCCAGGTGTGCAGTTGACAAGTCCGGAAAATGAGGCCCCCATGTAGCATGTGCCCTTTTGGATACCGGCTATATGAGCTATAGTCTACACTCCTAGTATCCCCCTTAATAACTCCTATAGTAGTCCCCGATATAACCCCCTTTAAGGAGTTTAGACTATGGCTCATATAGCGCTTTTGAACTGAAGATATGGGATCTCCTCCTGAAGTCGCAGGCTTGCCCCTTGATCGGGTTTAGGGTCAAGGCCTCAGCCACAAACACTAAAGAACTCTACCCTAAACCCTAAACCCTAAACCCTCAAAAGAATTAAGATATGGGTAGTTCCCAGATCTTTGGTCTAACTTTGGTACCCCTATATATATCAGGTGCGGTAATATGATCTAAAACCCAAAAAGAAGCCCACAACTTTGAGAATGACTCATATTTCGTACAAAGCTCCTTTTGAGATGCGTCACTTAATCAAAAAGTCTAAACCCTAGCCTAAAACCTCAACTTCAGAACCTACACTTCAAGCTTCAAACTGCAAGGAACGGAGAAACTTGCATCCAGAATCGACTTGCCTAAGCATGCTTGGAGTTTAGGGTTTAGGACGTTTAGGGCGTTTAGGGTTGAGGATTCAGGTTTCTTTTTGGGGTCCACCTAATGTATATCAAGTGGTGAAAGTTATTATCCATCATCAGAAGCCTTAATGAAGTATGGTACAGTGGGCTTAGGGTACTAAAACTCCTGCACGACCCTATATACCGTATACCTGGGGAACTATGGTAGTTCTGCGTACTCAGGCCACGCAGGAAGTTTAGTATCCACAGTATGGATCTGCCACCCCTATTTGGAAAAGTAGTCAAGAGAGCCGTGTCCTGGGACAAAGCGGGCATACAACAACACCTCTTGGTAAAACATATTCCTTGGTTATGTGAGCTATGGACTAAAGCTAGCCTTGGCGGGACCTATGATATATCGGAGTATAGGGGACCTATCGGTGATATACTATAGTCCAGGGCTCATACAAAGAAAGAGATTGGGAGCGAAATCTATACTCTAAGCACACTTGAACTGTAAGCCCCTAAACCCTAAACCCCAAACCCTAGACCCCAAATCCTAAACCTTAAACCCTACACCCCAAACCCTAAACGGTTTTGGGGTTCTGAAGGTGAAACCAAGGTTTGGGGCCTTTCACCAGCAAGACCTCATATGAGTAGCTTGTTTTTGGTGGTTAAACCTAGTAAGATAGTACTCCTTATATAAGATACTATACCCCAAAAGGAGGATATAATCTTACTCTATATAGGGTACCATAGTATTATTCTCGGACATCAGTCATTGAATACCATAGTATCCCCAAATAAAATACCACTCATAGGGTCCTGTTGGCGGATCTGGCGGATAGCATGAAACCCTCATGTCCCAGAGTCCCGGTTTTAGGGTTTAAGGCTTAGGGTTTAGGGTTTAGGGTTTAAGCTTTAGGGTTTAGGGTTTAAGGCTTAGGGTTTAGGGTTTAGAAGTCAAAAATATTCAGCCAAGCATGGTAGAATATTGGGAATGTTTACCCTAACCCCCCCACACCCACAGGGTGGAGGCTTCATACAGTTGAGGGGTTGTCCCCGAACTAAGATGGAACCCCCCCTTGAAGAGCCGTTTTTCTAGAGCCCGTTTTGGACCTGGCGTGAGTTCATGGGAGTGGGGGGCTGTCTAGGGTTTAGAGTTTAGAGTTTAGGATTTAAGGTTCAGGGTTTAGGGTTTAGGGACTACCAAGACTATCGCCTTGCAATACCAATATGAGCTATAGTCCAAACTCCTAATATCCCCTTAATAACCCCATACTACTCCCCGAAATAGAACCTTCTTGAAGGAGTTTAGACCCTAAACCCTGAACTCCATATAATCTCCTGTCTGGCCCCCTTTCAAGGAGTTTAGACTATAGCTCATATAGTGCTACTTGAACTTGCCCCCAAGCAATGCTTTGAGGCACAGCATGCCAAAAACACATGGGGGCTCTTAGAGAGTAATATTGATAGTCATCGAGGCTTCCACACTACAAGGTGAGCGAATAACGTTTAGGGTTTAGGCTTAAAACCCTAAACCCTAAACACGAAACCCTAAACCCTAAAGTTTAGGGCCTAGAGTGTAGGGCTCATGGGTTCCGGCTAAGGCATGTATTGTTTACAGGCTCGGGTTGATGCATCTCCTCCCTGTATGAGCTCCTCGTGAATGTCCCCCACCCACCTAATACTAGGGTTTAGGGTTTAGGGTTTAGGGTTTAGGGTAACCCTCCACCCCCAGCAGTGCCACATACCACTATTGATAAGGTGTGATTTAATTAGATGGAGGGGATTATGGTCCCCCCCCCTAGGAGATATAGTATAGGGTATAGGTGGATCTTATTTTAATATACCCAAAGCCATGTTCTATCTACTTAAGGAGGACTATAGGTGTTAAAGGGGTAGGTGTAGAGCTTTAGCTCACTGACCTGCCAGGAGCCTAGTGTTTATTTTGGTGGTTAAACCCAGTAAGATTATATTCCTTATATGAAATACTCTACCCAAAAGGAGGATATAACCTTACTCTATATTGGGTAACATAGTCTTCCGAAATAAAATACTACTCTGGTGGGGGGTAGACTTAGGGCCCTGCCTTAAGGAGACTTTCGGAAGATGTGGATATGATAGGGGCTCCTTGCTAGGAATACAACGTCTTTTATTGCAAAACTCCAGCTGATGCGACCACAAGCAGTCCAGGTGGCTATATGCTTTATATACTTGGGCGCTACCTCGCTCAAGTGGGAACCTTTCGCCGTCCCAATTTTTCCAGTCAATGCCCACATCGCTTCACTCGCCCGGCGGTGGCGGGTGGACTCGTGGTGCTGTTGGGGCATTGCCCAAATGCCGGAGGCTCCAGCACCTGGCATCCGGGAACGACCTGGGGCTTAGCCTTTGGAGCTTTGGCCCTGCTGCCTGTCAGACTTTCCGGCCACCAACAAATGCAGTCCTCTGCTGCTGCTCTGGGTTGCCCCCTGAAGCCCTTGGAAAAATATTAGCATATAGGGTCCCTTATTAAAGCCATTAGGGAAAATATTAACTATTTCAGGGGCCTACCCAGTGCTGAAGTTTCGTCCAGCGTGGTTGCAATGTCTTGCCCAGGCAAGGGCGGCAGAGCCCACGCACCTTCAGTCCCTCATATTGTGAGCACGGCAAAACCCTGAAGCCTGAACCCTAGCAGACTGGACTTCCAAAACCTGGACTCTAGATGTGGTAGTTTCCCTACAGTAAGGGACCCCAATATACTGTAGGGCTTAGAGTTTATGGTGTAGGGTTCAGGATTTACGGTTTAAGTAGAGGCAGGCTTCGGCGGCTTTGCCCTGCGGCATGCCAGCGTTAACATTAACCCCATGGGATCATGAAGACGTATGACCTCACTTAGTGGGGAATAAGGTGTAGGGTTTAGGGTTTAAGGTCTGAGCAAAATGGAATGCATGGTCTACTTACTGGCTCCTTGTAGGGAATAAGGAAATATAATCCCTGCAATATGTTTTTGCTTTTCCCCGCTAAGAACCTACAAGCTGAAAGACGCACTTTGGCCTGGAACATGCCCCCAAGCACTATTCTAATCATGTAGGCCCTTGCAGTGGCAACTGAGCTTATTGGCAGCACCCTGTCGTGACTCCAAAGCCCTGAACCTGACTCCCTCATGCCTAATACTACTTAGCCCCCTCCCTGATCCTTAGAAACCCCCAGCCCGCACAACTAAACCCTAAACCGTAACTCCCAAATCCAACACATTACCCCCAGACCCCCTGAAACCCAAAGCCTAAACCCTGATCCCCCAAAGACATCCTGAATCCTCGAATTCTCCCTATACCACCCAGAAAGGGACCTCGGATTTCCCTTGAGAACACTCACACATGAATGCCTAAACCCTACTGTACTCGCTAAGTGCGCGCTGCATCCTAGACCTTTATAGGGGGGCCTCAGCAAGGATACTCAGAACCGCTGCGATCATGGGCTCAAGTACTACTACTACGGTAGTAGGGGACTTCATAATATGAGCCGCATAATCGACCCAGATATACCCTAAACCCTAAACCCGAAACCGACTAACCTACCTACTGAATCCCTCTGACACTCCCAGTAAACCCTTGATCGAATTAGGGATTTAGGTTGAAGGTTTACCTAGGCCCCCCCAGTACCCTCTATGGACCCTAAGTATCCCCAAATAGAAGCTACATAGACCCTATTTGATGATACTTGGGGGGTCTAGGTAGGGTTTAGAGATCGAACTCGGGGATGGGCCAACATGTCGCTCCTCCAGGCCCATGCAGGCTACCTGTCAGCGCACGGACTAGGGAGGAGGGCAGACGGTGTAGGATCACTGTAAGCAAAAACAGGAAGTTTCACATTGAGTATGATCCAAGTCTGTCTGAAATTCTGCCAAAATGCAACCATGTGAAGGGACTTTGAGGGGCATTATAAGTAGGTTACGTACAGTTATAACTCGGTAATATCACTAGGCCATAATAACGATGGACCTACAGGTAGAGGCGGAACAACACCGGAGGAGGCAGCAAGAAGCGTTTCCGGCTTAGAGTTTAAAAATGAAGGGCCAAGGTTACAATTGGGGTTATAAAAAGGGACGAGTAGGTCCAAGAATCCTGCAAGTAGTAGTCATGGGCCATGGGGCCAATTATGGAACAAGGCGTCCCCTGCCTGAAGGGGAGGTGGTATCATGCGCGCCCGAATGTTCAGACTTTTGGACTGCTCGATGGCTTGAGGCTTTGGGTTTAGGGTGTTTGAGGCCTGCAAGGGCTTGGAAGGTAACAGCGACAGGAGAGAGTGGGGCTACGATTGAGAGTTCGGGATCCGCAGCGTGTAAATTGAGAATACCACCTAGCTTGATGTGAAGGGGCACTACGCAGCCTTCGTTCCTTTTGCAAGGTGATCTCTGCGTCATGCTCCCTTGTTGGGTCTCGGGTAAAATCGGGCCCCTGATTTTTCGTGCACCCAAAACTGGACCTTTACTTTTGATCACCTACCCTTGGAGAGTGTCCTCTAGACTCTGCGAAGTCCCTCCGAAACCCTAACTTAACCCCTAAAGTCTGTAAAATTATGGCCCTCCAGGCTGTGTTTAAGGGGCTTTACCCCTAAACCCTAAAGGGTTCATAAACCCTACGCCCTAAACAGTGTACTTATTTTGGGGATTGAGGTAAACATCCCTGAGCCCTGAACGCTTACCGCTTTCAAAGGAGGCCCAGAAGGCCCGAATCTTCAACCTTAAGCTCTGAACCTTAAAGCTACACGGGGTTTAGGGTTTAGGGCGTGAACTCTAGAGGTTTAGGGTTTAGGGTTTTCGGGTTTAGACTCTAAACTCCAAACAAAGGTTGAGGGCTCCCCAAATTTCTTGCAACCCTACACACCTAATTAGAAATAAAACAAACTGCAGACTCCGAAGTCCAAAAGTTCTAGACCATCAACCTCAAACCCAAAGCCCTTAGACGCTAACTCAGAAACTTCTACTCTCCTTGGAGGATTTTTCAACCTGGTAAGCCTGCCTGCTATCCCCAATAACCCGATATAAGCAACCCAGACCCCCGATAGGCCCGCTAACCGCTGTTACTAAGTAAACTCACGAAGTCAAGAGATCCTCTAAATTACTAAGTCCAGCGCTGTATGCTCGTCTAGGGCTTAGGGCTTAAGGAACCCTACCCAAGACTTTGAATCCACAACGCCGCCACAAGCCTTGACAATGCGTGCATCCAGCTGCCCAGCAATCATCTGCTCAAGTAGCAAGGACTGATCCTGCTCTTTTGGGGTTAGGGTTTAGATCGGCCCCCACCCTAGAAGATTCTCCCATATTTTGCTCGAAGTTGATCACGGAGAGTAGTTGTAAGTAGTGGGTGAAAATATCCAAAAGCAGTGGGAAGGTGTTTACAGGCGCCCTGTGGGACTTTCAAAAAACAAGAGCTCCTCTTGGGTTCCTCGCAGAACGAGCCATGGTTTTCCTGGGGTATAATAGCAAGAGTTCGAATTGTCAGCAATAGCTAAACAACAAACCCTAAACCCTAGGCAACCCTAAACTCTAATCCCCAAACCCTAGGCAGCCAAACCCTAAATCTAGGCATTCTTGGGGACTGCACTGAGAGTTGAGGGTCTAAGTTTGACGGAGCAGAAACTTGCACCACCTAGGACGCCCTAAAGAATGCAGTTAATGCACGGTTTAGGGTTTAAGGCATCGGGCTGTACACAGTGGTGAAGGATGTCCATCATCCAGAGTAATCCTGCCCAGGTTCGAGGAACTCTTATGTAGGTCTGTTGAAATGGGGGCACTGAACGTATGTCCCTGGGTACAGGGTTTAGCGCTAAGCCTTGGCGTAAACCTTATCCCTCAACTATGACCTCATGTACAAGCCTGTATAATTACCAGCACTTTTCTCTGACAACTGGGACATAACTGTGGTTCGTTTAGGGCCCCACAGTTTGAACACTACGTCCCAAACCCTAAAGCGGGTTTCTTGTGAACTTACCTAAACTTATGACTTCTTCAGCCTTACACACATTTTCAACTCCGATCCAGAAATGACCCCGAAACCATATGAGCCATATTCTAAGCTCCTAGTATCCCCCGTAATAGCCCCTAAAATACTCCCCTATATGACCCCCTTGAAGGAGTTTAGACCCTGAACCCTATATAGTTCCCTGTACAACCCCCAGACCCTAAACCCTAAACCCTATGTAATCCCCCATACAACGCCCCTGTAAGGAGGTAAGACCCTAAACCCTAAGCCCTATATAACGCCCCCCCCTCCTTAAGGAGTTTAGACTATACTCCCATATATAACCCCCTTCAACTAGTTTAGCTTATAGCTCCTGAACCCTAAACCCTATATAGGTATATAACCCCCTTTGAAGGAGTTTAGACTATAGCTCCCTAACCCTAAACCCTAAAACCTATATAACTACATAACCCCCTGTGAAGGAGTTTAGACTATAGCTGCCTAACCCTAAACCCTTAACCCTAAACCCTAAGGAGTTTAGACTATAGCTCCCATGTCTCCTGTCGCCAGAGGAAGGCCAGGACTTTCAAGCCCAGGCGACCGCAAACATGTTCGACCTGCAGTTTACCAAGCTATAGTGGGTGGTTTCCTAAAATTAGGGGGTTTAGGGTTTAGGGGTACCTGAAATGGAGCTGGGAATATATAGGGAACTATAGGGCTATAGGGGTTACAATATAATAGAGTATAGTATATGTTCGACCTGCAGTTTAGAAACCGGTTTCGAGTTTAGGGCTTAGGGCTGAAGGTTTAGGGCTTTGGGTTTAGGGTTTGGGGTTAAGGGTGCCTTAAGGGTCCAAGGACCCAAATACTGGTTTAGGCATCAAATAGTGTCATCTGAATGGTATTTGGAACCTGTACCCCTAATTTTTGGGTCCTTGCACCCTTAGGTTGGTGTGTTACCAGAACTTAGGCTCATTTGCCACCTCCCCATGGCTCTCTGATGCCCCCTAGTCCGCAAACAGCAAAGGGTAGTTCTGCGGGAAATAAGAGAGCCAAAAATAGGCATCTACCGTGTAGGATTTAGGGTTTAGGGCTTACATCTTACAAGGTCTTTAGGCGCAATCAACTCGCAATAGCTAGAAGTCCATTGAATGCACCGACAAACCAAAATTACACGTTTCGAGTTTAGGGCATAGGGGCGTCGTTGCTGTGCTTCGCCGTTCACCCTGTTCCTGACAAATCTCGACTTCGAGTCAAAACGCCTAGGGCCCCAAATTGCCTGAGGTGGGTACGATACATATATATATATATGGCGGAAGCTGTTTTAAAGGCCCTTTTAGAGGAGTGATCAGCGTAAATACGCTTCCTAGCTTGACCCCACATAAAAAGGGAACCCTATGGCCATTTTGGGGACAGGTGTCCTGACAACCACCAGAGAAACACTGCGGCTCAAATGTAGGCACCCGTTATACCCTAAACCCTAACCCTAAAAGCCCCGGGGTTCGGTCTGCTCAAAAATTCAAGTCGTGGTAAGTACGCTCGTGAGCTCCAAAATGCAGGTTAACATTCTGTCGCTATGCAATCTATACCGCCACTTGGCGCCAATGTCTTGCTGCTTAGTTGGTGCGTATAAGTAAGATCTGCCTCCCAGTTGTAGTTAAGCGTGAGCCCTTTAATAAGGGTGTACTTTAAAGTTGAGTTAGTTTGAGGTTTGGAGTCAGGGTTGAGGGCTTAAATCCTGAACCCTAGAGATGTTTTTTTGCTCTTGGGGCGTTTTAAGCCGCTAATGTTTAGATCCACGGGGCCATCTCCCTCCAGGGTCCAACGACCCAAATATCAGGCGTTCAAGTCCCGAATGCCACGTAGTATTTGGGACCTAAAGCTCTAATATTTGGGTCCTTGGACTCTACGGTTCAGGAGACTAGGGCACCCTGCGCGACAGCGCTGATAGTCGCCTCAGTGCAGACTGCGCACGCTTGGATTTAGGATTTAGCATGGCTTGCGAGAAATTGGATCCTAATCTATAACCCTATACCCAACCCTTATAAACCTTTAGCCCTGTCCCCCTCCAACTTATATCCCCTAAACCCCGACACCCGACCCCTAGGCCTAAACCCCTTAGCTCTAAACCCTCCGCACCCTAAAACTCCTAAACCCCAAACCCTCCACAAGCCTGCAAAACCCTCAGTCCAAATCCGTAAATCCTAGACTCTTGAGGTTAGCCTCCGGACTGTCTCAAAGAGCCTCACACGTGTGCCAGATTGCGGATGTGCGCTATAGTCTAAACTCCTAATACCCCCCTTGATAATTGAGAACCAAATGGAAAGGAGAATTCAAAATCAAATGGAAACTTGGATATATATATATATATAATTATGTAGGGGATTATAGGGGTCATAGTCTAAACTCCTAGTATCCCCCTTGATAACCCCTCAAGTGGTCCCCTAGACAATGCCCTATGTGATCCCCTTGAAGAAGCTTAAACCCTAAACCTTAAGCCCCTTCAAGGAGCTTAGACTACAGCGCACTTGGAGATCAGGGGTTCAGGGTTTGTAGTTGTCAAAGTTTGGGGGTCGAGGGTTCAGGGTCTTAGGGGGTTAGGATTAGGGTTCAGCTGTGCCTGCAAGCTTGTCATCCTTGGGGTTCAGAGGTCTCTATAAGTTGGCAACCCTAAACCCTAAACCCTAAATCTTAAACCCTAAACCCTAAACCCTAAACCCTACAAAGTTCCACTTACAACGTCAAGGCCATCTTAACAGCCTGCGCTCATATCTACCGACGAACCCCTAGACCCTAACCCAGCAACTCCAGTCCCCCAGGTGCAAAGCCCTACAACCTAAGTAAAGCCTACCCCCTCAACACTACCCCCTAAAACCTAACCTTGAACCCTACCCAAAGCAAAAACCCTAAACCCTGGCCCCCTGAACCCTGAACCCCCAATATAGACAACCAAATATTATAATCCTTGTTATGGGTACCTCAAAAGAGGTACCCCTAATTTTGGGAAACCCTAAACCCTAAATCCTAAACCCTAACATATGACCCTAGGCCCGACCGGCAACGAATAGGCTTTGATCAATAGTTGCCAGATCAAGGGCCCGCCAACTATGGCTTAAGGTTCAGATTTGTGCGGTTTACTGTTTATAGCCCGAAGGGCCCAAGGACCCAAATATTGGGGGCTTAGGTCACGAATACCATGCAGAGTATGGTATTGGGGCCTTGAATTATCTCAGTACTCGGACCCTTAGGGTAGTTTATAGCGTCCAGCCGTCACGCTTAAGCTGTCTATCGGTTGATGTGGTTAGGCTTGAGGTCTTTGGGCTTGGGGTTCACGATTTATGGGTTAAGGATTGTTGATTCAAGTCGCATCCCGAAATTCCCATCACTTATGCACCGTAAAGAGCTGGGATCCAAAACCGGCTTCGCGGGTTATGACCGTGGAGAACCTTCATCATTCCAAGGAGGTTTTCACCTGTAACATACTATTCCCATGCAGATTATGATGCTGAAATTGTCTTCAGGCGCCTACATGAACCTTCAACCCTGTGAAGATGTAAATACTCCTCCAAAAGGCCCAGATGTTGCAGGCTTGCACATTTGCTGGGACTGCAAAAAAGTTCTATAGGAGCCACCCAAGCTGGAACCTAAAGGGACTTTACTGGGAACCCCAAATAGGGAACCCCAAGATAGTAGGTATATAATAGGAATATACCTACCAGGGTCCTTATATTCCATTATATTCCTGCTATATTCTTGGGGGTTCCCTATTCGGGGTTCCCAGTAGGAGTCCCTTTAGAACAAATTCACAGCAGAGCCACAACCATCCATCATCCCAGAAACCACCACCAAGCTCCAAGCGAAAGCCCAAACTACGATGGAGGGTTGAGAGTTTAGGGTTTACCCTAAGGGTCCAAGGACCCAAATAATCGGGCCTTAGGGCCCAAATACCATTAATATTTTAGTATTTGGGCCCTGAGAGCTCATTATTTGGGTCCTTGGACCCTTAAGGTTAGGGTGCTGTCCAAGTCTCTGAGAATAGCACCACAGCTCACTGCATCCACGCCAGGAAATGCCTGAACGTCCCAGTTTTAGGACTTGGGCTTGGGATGCCAGGGTTATGGGGGGTCCCCTTCAAGGGGTCCGAAAATACGATCGTTGGACACTTTCCAATTGAGCGATAGCAAGTGTAGCTCATGTTTTGAGGAAGTACGTTATGCGGGCATCTCATTAGCGCATTAGCGGTTAGGATCAGAAATTTTCGAATGGGGGTATATGGACAGTGTTTAGAGTAACCAATGTACCCAACAAAGAAAAGGGGTTTGTACACAAGATTTCTGACCATTTACCGTTTTTCAAGGTATGTGCTTGCTCGAAACATTGGCACCTTAGACCTGAACCCCAACCTATCCTCACCTCAAACCCCCAAGCCTAAAACCCTGAGCCCAACCTACCCTATGCCCTAAACCCTAAGCCTTCAAGCCTCAACCCTGAACCCCAAAAGCTAACAATTGGGGGTATGTGGACTATAAGGGAGAGGAGATTTCTGTGTCCAATTAGCTCAAAGAGGTTACAGGGCACATCTGGGAATGTATGGTGCATATATACATATATATATATATGGTGCATATATATATATGTATGTATGTATGTATATATATATATATGTATATATATATATATATGCAGATTGGGGTTATTTAGGGATTTATAGGTTTAGGGTTTGGGGTGTGCCTGAGATTAAGCTTATGTAGGGATTTATAGGTTTAGAGTTTGGGGTGTGCCTGCAATGCAATGACACAAACTTTTATGGTACATACCTTGTAATTGGGGGTTGGGGAAGGGGGGGGGGGGTTCCTACTAAGCCGCATGTACTTGGGGGTACAGGGCAGTTCATGGAGTTCATGTCCCCTCCCACAGAAAACTGCTGATAATGCCAGACGTCGTGCATGACCGTAGCATACTATGATACCATAGTTCCAAAGGTCTAAGTTATAAGGTACTCAGGGATTGTAGCTAAACCCTGAACCCTGAACCCTAAACCCTAAACCCAAAACCCTAAACCTCCTACCTGTAACATCACCTACAACCTTCAATTTGGGGCTCCAAGCATTTTGGAAGATTCTGAAGTCCTAAAACTCAACTTGTCCTCACCCTAAACCCTAAGACAGGCTCCCAACCTACGGTGGATACTAAAAATCCGGCATGGCCCAAAGTACCAATTACCTTGGGAAGTATTGTAGTATAGTATACTAAGGTCATGCCAGAAATCGTAAACCCTAAACCCTAAACTTTAATCCCTAAACCCTAGACTTTAATCCCTAAACCCTAGACTTTAATCCCTAAACCCCAAACTTTAATCCCTAAACCCTAGACTTTAATCCCTAAACCCCAAACTCTCATCCCTAAACCCTAAACTGTAATCCCTAAACCCTAAACCCTAAACTGTAACCCCTAAAACCCTACATCCTTTTTTGATGTCAAAAGAAGCATCCTCGCAGGCCTCGAGGACTTGCTGCAAGAGAAGCGTCAAGTCCTCCACCTGCCGGACAAAGGCGGACTCCTATGGAGATGATGTGAGGTTTGGGTCTTAGGGTTTAGGGTTTAGGGATTAGGGTTTAGGGATTAGGGTTTGGGGATTCGGGTTTGGGGTCCAGGGTTTAGGGATTAGGGTTTAGGGATGAGGGTTTAGGATTTAGGGCTGAAATGAGCCAGAGTCTAAACTCCTAGTATCCCCTTTAAGAACCCCTATAGTATTCCCTACATAATCCTCTATATAACCCCCTTTAAGGAGTTTGGGCTATAGCTCGTGTGGGGTTTGGGGCTTTGGGGTTTAG
>CAJNIZ010027291.1:25340-36078 GCA_905231905.1 Symbiodinium pilosum
CTTATAATGGAGAACCAAATGAAAACCAGCATGGCATATGAAATGGCTATCAGGGGTCCTATAGGAATAATCTCCCCGTAATATCAAATGAACCAAATGGAAACTAGCAAAGCAAATGAAATGGCGATTGGGGGTCATGTAGGGATAATTTCCCCGCAGTATCAAATTCCTCCCCTTTTGAATGTTCCCATTGTGGCATACTACAAGGTACATATAGGGAAGGTTCAATTTCAGGGGATGGGCGCATTGATGTTGGAGTGCTGGGATTACGGTTCGGTGTTTTTTTGTTCTTTTTGAACTCTTTACAGCTGAGGGTAGGGACCCCTATCACCCGATCATAACTTGCGTATCCCTTCCCGGGCAGCCTCAGCTGGAGCATCGGATTTAAAGGCAGTTAAGGGTGTAGGGTTTAGGGTAATTGATCAAATAACTGCTCTCAAAATGACTGTGGTGGACAATCATACCCCCCCACCTCTACCCTTATAGACCTACGGATCCCCTCAACATTTTCCCCAAAATGACCTTTGAAAAATCCTAAACCCTAGACGGTCAGTCTTTCATCTTGCCGGCGTTTGAGGCGGACTGGGGGCGGGGGAGGGAATAATGGCTGTCATGGTTTCCGTAGATTCGGGGTTCCTTTGGGGTCCGCTTTTAATGGAAACCACCCTATAGGGACTATGTTGGGATTGTTGTGAAGATCCACTCCACAACTTCCTCTTAAGCACCAATACTGTTGATGGATGAAATCCTACACCACCTTAAGTCCCTAAAGTCCTAGGAATTACAGTAGTTTAGGGGCTCTAAGTGGTGCAAGATTTCCTCCATCAACAGTATGTCATAGGAAGCTGCGGAAGGCAGACATCCTGGACGGCTCGAAACCCCAACATCTACCCTACTTGAGGCCGGATTCACATGAGCCCGGACTAAAATCAGGGTGGGGGGGGACCTATAGGGGACTATATAGTTTTTTTTGGGGAGGTGGGGACCTATTAAGGGATATACTACAAATTTTGTCCAGGGCTCACATGATTTGGTGAAGCTAGAGTCGTGCAAGGTTTGCTCCGCCGAAAAACTCTAAACCCTGAGGCCTAAACACTCAACCCTAAACCCTAAGCCCTAAACCCTAAACCCTAAACCCCTAAACCCCTAAACCCTAAACCCCTAAACCCCTAAACCCTAAACCCTAAACCCTAAGCCCTTAACCGCGGAAGGACTTGTCAACTTGAAGCAGGCTTGAGGACTAGACAGGTCCATGTCATTTAAAGTTTAGGGTTTAGGGGTTTAGGGGTTTAGGGTTTAGGGGTTTAGGGGTCTAGGGGTTTAGGGGTTTAGGGTTTAGTTTAGGGTTTTGATTTTGGGGCTCAGAATTTGGGGTTTAGAGTTTGGGCTAGGGCATTTTTTCTCCATGCTTCTGGGTAGCCAAAACGTTTCTACTAAATCGGTAAGCCCTAAACCTTGAGCCCTGAACCCTGAAGCCTTGTCCCCCATCCCTAAACCCTAAACCCTAAACACTAAGCCCTCGCCCTGGAAGCCTGCTCGCTTTTGTCATGGAACGCTGCTGCTCTTGTGGCTAGGCAAGCTCGAAACGATGGGTTTGAAAAGACATCGCTTAGGGATTTGGAGTTCACAATGCGGGGCCCTAGCTGAAGGTCGGGTTTTAATGGGGATAAGTACGGTTAGAATTCCTAAAGCTAGTAGTTGTGGGGCTTACAAGTGGTTGTTGACAAAATTAGGGCCCCTTTGGTGGTAAATATACTACGGCACCTGGTATTGAGGAGTACCCAATTGGGACCGTAATTTTGAGAAGTATCCAAATGTAGTTACGCAACTAGGGGCCCGTCCTTGTAGGTATTTCGGGGTTTTAGGCCTTAGGGTGTTCGGGTTTTGGGCTTCAAGGCTTTGGGATAAGGGCTTCGTGTTTTTCGCGGGATTTGGGGCTGGGGCTGAAAAGTTAATGATTTTTGTTCTTCTTCAAGGTTCGACCACTCCTGACTCTCAAGCCCTCAAGCTCTAAAATCAAAAGCTGATAATTACTGGGGGTTAGCAGGGAATAAAGGAATATCACGGAATATCTTAAAAAGGGATTGTATTCTCTTCTTCCGTACTGAGAAACAGTGAGCTTACTCCCAAACCCAGGGCCTCTTAGTTAAGGCCCATCTTTCCCATGGAGCCGCGCAGCCGCGCAAGATCAGAGTCTTTAAGACGGCCCAGGCCCTCCAGCGCTTCCTTGAAGCGGGAAGGTCTCAAAGTAGGGAGCCCTTCCCAAACCCTAACACCCTAAACCCCTAAACCCCAAATCCTTTAACCCCAAGGCCCTAGACTCCTAAACCCCTAAACCCTATAGATCCTAAACCCGAAACCATAAACCCCATATGGGCTTAGGGTTTTAGGTTCAGGACATAGACTCCTAAACCCCAAACAACCCTAAACCCTCCGGCCCATGGTTTTAGATTTGAGGTCTGGGGGGTGTCTCTGTCGGTTAGAGTTGCAGGTCTACAGCTGAAGGCCCCAGGTTTGGTTTAGGGGTTTAGGATTTGGTTTATGGGGGTTTGGGGTTTAGGGGTTTAAGGATTTAGGGTTTAGGGTTTTTGAGCTTTCAGAACGTGACACTTTCTATAGGCTTCAGGTTCACTTTGTGGCTTAGGGTTTTAGGGTTTAGCTCTTCCTTGACCCCAGACCCTATACCCTCCCTTGCCATCACCGCTACTAGTATCATTTCTTATGCTTTTAATCACTCCGACCATTGCTAGTACTAGTACTGCCATTACTATTACCATCCCAACTACTATGACTATTCCTAGGGTCTAGGGCATCCCTGACCCCATACCCTGAAACCCTCAACCCCAAGACCCTGTAACCTGTAAACCTGTACTCTAAAATCCTGAAATCCCGAAATCCTGAAACCCTGAAAACCCAAACCTGAATAAAATCCTGAAATCCTGAAGCCCTTGCCGCTTCTTGCTGCCCAAGCTCTTGCGCATCTGTGGCACCCACCTCGTTTTTAGGGTTTAGGGTTTTGGGGTTTAGGGGCCTTTCCTAGGGTCACATATGTCACCAAATACCTACGGTCTTTCAGGGAAGATATTTGTAATGTTAAGGTTGGGGAGTCTTTGCTATCAGGAAAAAGGCATTGAGTAAGTGTAGTGCATGTTCTGAGGGAGCATATGCATGTCGAGTACTTGGAACCATAGGGGAACACGGGCTTAGAGTTTAGACCCAAAAGGAATATGATTTGATCTTTTCCTGGGGGACGAGGACACCATGAACCCCTAACCCCTCAAGCCTTGTTGGGATTCAAACCCTAAACCCTAAACCCTAAACCTAAACCCTAAACCCTAAACCTAAACCCTAAACCGCGATTCTGAAGGTCCCTCCTAGGGATCCTACCCTGCGGCTCCTGGGACTATTTGGGGCTTTCTGGGGGAAGGTTTTGGCTTTGGGGGCTAGGGTTTGGGATGCCATTATGAGGGTCCAAGAGCCTTAGGGTAATAGGGCTAATAGGGACACTTGGGAGAAATTCCATCTAAACTAAGTAAGCCTGCCTCTTAAATGCAAGCCCTTTATAAACCCTAAAGGGTGTGGTTTTGGGTTCGCTGGGGCTCGACGTACACAAGAAACACCTACTCCGGGCTTGGGCCGTAAAGTCTACAAACAAATCCTCGTCCCAAAGCCCTAGACCTTCAACCCTAAACCCCTAAACCCTACACTCTAAACCCTAAAACCCTAAACCCCCAACTCAACTTTGTAGGAGTCCCTCTGCTTTGAACTATACGGGGCGGCCTCACGGATGCAACACACACCTCTAGACACCTGCTGAGGCCCGAAACGCAAATGAAGGTACCCAAGCGACTGACAGGTTTTTGGGTTTAGGGTATATATAATACATAGGGGTTATATAAGGGGTTATATATCATAGAGATAATGGAAAGAAAATGGAAATTACTTTTTAGGGCTTAAGGAGATATAGTACAGCCTTGGTTATAATAAGATCCCCCATATACTCCGTATTCTATCTACTTAAGGGGACCATAGGGTTTGGGGTTTAGGGCTTGGGGTTTAGGCTTTGGGGTCGAGGGCTTGAGGTTTGGAGTTTTAGGTTTAAGGTTGAGGGTTTAGGATGTTGGGTTGCGTTGTGCTATTCTTACTCGGAAGTTCATTGGTCTCCGTAAGTAAGGCTATAAGTGGTAGGGTTAAAATAGGGTACTTTTTACCTGTAAGCGCATGTTACCCGGCCATGAACCTCTCAGTATACAAGCATTGTAAGCGGAGTGTTGACAATCGCATTCCAGCTTCTGTGCTAACCCCAACTACTAAGCCTTGAGTTCCTAAACCCTACCTACCTAGAGTAACTGTATACCTAGAAAAAGTAGGCAGATCAACGTATGAAGAGCAAAGCCCTTGTTTTATATAGGTGCAGTGGCTACTGCCCAAACCCTAGACTCTAAATCCACTACGTCTGAAA
The DNA here is from genome assembly GCA_905231905.1 of Symbiodinium pilosum. Lineage (NCBI taxonomy): Eukaryota > Dinophyceae > Suessiales > Symbiodiniaceae > Symbiodinium > Symbiodinium pilosum. The sequence continues at coordinate 29,803 of CAJNIZ010027291.1, forward strand.
GTAAACATACAGATATTAGTTACGTCGCGCTGGTTTCATAGGTACATTGCTTACTTCCTAGATCAGAAAAACCGAATCAAACCTTAAACAATGCAGTAGCTTCAACTTCCGTTCCCACTCCCCCTAGAAACCCCTATACCTATATGTCCTTATATACCCATACAAACTCTAAACCCTAAACAGGTCCCTAAAGCCCTAAACCTTGCCGACTGCCGAGGCACAACAGTAGCGACAGTGGACAGAGCCTGCCGGGTTCTGAAAAACGGTGTTTAGGGTTTAGGGTATTTAGGGTTTAGGGTTTAGGGTATTTAAGGTTTAGGGTTTAGGGTATTTAGGGTCTAGGGTCTAGGGGTCAGAGGTCGAGCTTCAGAGGGCTTAAGAGGACCTAATGGGGACCCCTAGCAAGGAACCCCAAGCATATTGCCGGAATATAAAAACCCTGGTCAACTGGTAGGAAGCCTCAAAGAAAGCATAAGCTGGTAACTTGTGAATGTGGTATCACAAGCTCAAAAAGCTAACTATGTTTAATGTAGGACCCTTGATAATGGGGGGGGGGGTGCCATTGACTGAGTATTCTGTAGGGAATATAAATGGTTTAATCAGGGGATACTACCCTAACAAATGACGAATCAAATGGAAAATACCATGGAAACATAAATTGCACAGTATTCTCCTTCATGGGTTTGGGCATACTTACTCTCCCTCCCTCTCTGTTTCTCTGCGAACAGTGCCTTGAACCCTAAACCCAAAACCCTAAACTACAGCCATTTGAAAAATCAGGCAGAACACCACCGGCCGTATCAGCAGTGTAGAGTTTAGGGTTTAGGGTTAACCCCGAACCCAGTAAACCCTAAACCTTAAAACCCTAAATCCTAGGACCTTGCAGGCTTGAGCACAGGCCTTCTCTGGCAGCGTGTGTGCTCTCCGGACAACTTCGGCTGGGGTCGACTTCTCACCTTTGAACCATGCGGTTCAGGGGTAAGGAGGGTCCAAGGACCCAAATAATAGGGCTTTATAAGGGCCCAAATACCATGAATGTTCTAGTATGTTGGCCCTAAACCCTTTTTATTTGGGTCCTTGGACCCTTAGGGCCTACGGTTCAGGTTTTAAGGAGTTTATGATCCAGCAGTCCAGTGGTTTTAAGATTTGGGATGCTAGGTGCTAAGCCCTAAAACCCTAAACCCCGGGTTTCAGGGCTTGCCTAAACCCCGCAAATACCCACAATAATGGCCTTCAGCTGCAACATGATGTGCATAAACACTATTTTCATAGGCACCTGGACCCTCCAATGTAGTTCCTTTTTGAATTTGGTGTGGCTTTGCGGTTAGGATTCTGATTAGGACTACCTAAAAGGCACTACGTTGGAGGGTCTACGTATGTGAAAGGTGTAGGTAGGGTTCAGGATCACGCGGTTTCGCGGCACAGGGTTTGAGGTGTATTAGGGCATAGGTTTGGGGACACATGAACTCAAAGGGTGCTTTCGCTTGAGTACTGCACCTGCAAATACATGGACATTGTGAAGGGATGTACAGGGACTGTTGGTGGAGGGGAGGGATCGTTTTTAGATATGATATAGCTTTTAATTGTTAGGGGAAGACATATCCACTAAAAGCAGCTGCCTGATTGTCCGTCCAAGGGCGAACTCAGGGTCTTGAAGACTTTGCAAAGCCCCTACACCCTAAACCCCCAAACCCTAAACCCTCACAAGCTAAACCCTAGACCCTAAGCTTCATAGAGGTCCATGATCTTCTGCGTATGCTGCTTATGTAGTGCTTTTTAAGTCCGACAGCCAAAGGCCCGATCGCAAGGGATTTCTTGGCCAAGAGGTTGCCCCGCTCACCCTAAACCCTAAACCCTAAACCCTAAGCCCATGATCAATGAATGTCATCTTCTGCCGAAGGCCATGCGGTTTGAGGTCAAGGGTTCGGCTTCTTAAAGTTGCAGCCTGAGGTCCGGTTTGGGGGTTTAGGGTTAAGGTTTAGGGCAATGGGGGGCGCATGATCTCTGGAAAGCTGCAAATTGATGCCCGAACGATGCAACAGCTAATCGGAAGGCCACGCCACCTGTCACTTGTCAAGGGGTAGAAGGAGCCCCCACCCTGTACTAGTGGTATAGAGGGTATATGAAGGAGGCTAATATAATCACTACTATCCGATATCCCGTACAGTCACTATTACAGGGTGCGGGGTCCACCTAATGTGCAGGGCCCGGGCTCCAAAGTGCTCCCTCTCCTCCCCTTACTGGGAACCGCATTGGGTTTGTAACTCTGCCTCTACATACCACTTTCGGGACACCCAAACCCATAGTGTTGAATCGAAGGATTTACCTTGAACGTTTTAGGCCTCCTAACACGATCTAAGGCATATTATTGAGCTGAGGCCCGATTTCCTGTCACGTGTAGGGTTTAGGGTTTAGAGTGATTTGAATGTCCATCAGTAACTGCTAACTATTCAAAGAAATTGTTTCGTGATGGGTTGAGGCATGGGTCGCTAGAGAACCTAAACGCCCCATCCCGCTTGCGGGAAAAAGACCTGCATATATTAGGACCCCTAAGCTACCCAAGGCCTTGTAGGTGCTTCTCTTTTGAGTTTGTTGTGGTTTTTTGTAAGAGATAAGTACTCTCTTCCCCAATAACCAGGGCCAAAAAAGTTCTAACTTGAATATAAAGACCAAATAAGGAAGGCCTAAAAGTTAAAAGTTCTTCCACTGGCTAAGTAAGAGAATATACTACATCAAAAGGAACTGCAAAGGCGGCTTTGGGTTTGTATTTTGCTGAACTTAAGGCATTTCCAGGTGCTTCAAGATTCTTCCAATCACAGTACCGTAGACAGGGAACATCTTACGCCACGTCGTCTCCAAAGTATTGTAGCTCCCACTACTGTGGCTATGTAGGGGGGTGCAAGAATGTCTTCATCCATGGTCTCTACCGATAGAGAAGTTTTGCCTTTTTGTGTCCTAACCCTAATTCTTTCCACCGTCCAATGGATCTAGAACTAAGATTGCTCCAAGCAGAGCTGAAATCCTAAAACCCCAAACCCATCTAAAGGGTAAACCCTCTAATCACCTCCAGACCCAACGGGCTGGGAGGACTTTACTATTAAGAGAGGTGAGTCCCTGAACCGTAAACCTACTTCTCTTAATCCCCAACACGCCAGGTGACTCAGCATAAAGGCAATGAAGTCCTCACAGCCAGCGTAGGTTGTTTTACTGTCAAAGATAGAAAGGGTGTCTTGCGGGGTTATAGCAACATAGGTATACACAAGGTCATGTAAGCGTGTATATGTATATGTCCTATATTCTTGGAACTCGTAAGGCTTTGGATTTCCAAAACCAGGGGCCCTTTTCGAGGGCTTCCATGACCACGCTTATAGCACTTAGGCCTCCACATCTATGGAAACCGTCAAGCTGAAGCTTTCAAGATAGAAAGAATGCCTTTAGGCTGATTAGGTACTTGGACCCTGACACTGCCATAATCATCGCGCACCCTACATGCCCAACCCCACACCCCAACAACCCTATGACTATGAACCCTGTAAACCCTTAACCCCCCGACCCTGGAAGCCCTAAACCCGGAACGCTGTCCTGCGCGAGGCTTTCCTCTGAAACCTTGAGGCGCTGGTTCCCAACCTTCGGGGTTCTTGGAGGTCCAAGGTACACCCTGGGCTCCATGCACGTCTTTAAGCGATTCCTACATCGGAACCCCATGTTTGTATAAATATTACCTACATTGGGCTATTTGAGCCTAGGGTACTGAATTATAGGTTTGGGTTTTAAGGGCTGGGGCTTCGGGTTTCGGAGCTTCAGGCCTAGGACCTAGGAGAGAAAGGTCATGACAGGGCTTAGATTAAGGGGATTACCTCGTTATACATGTACCTATAACCCACTGAGAACCCCTCGAGTCCCCTAATATGGATGAAATTGGGATATAGCTGCAGCTACATGTGGGTTTCAATCGTGTAGATTTGGGTTCGCGCTGCAGCTGGAGCGATAATTGCCCATGAACTTTCAAGTACCCTGAACCCATGTTCTGGAGGAGACCTGCATAAACCCTTACTTCCTCAGTCTTGAACCCTCAAGCCTAATTCCTGCCCACACTGCCGTCATGAAAACCGATGCCGCGAGGATAGCGCCAGCCTGAATGAGTATCAGAAGTGATTTTCGCCAGACTGGCGCCATCCACCTTCCCCACGAGGCAGTGCCAGAGGAACCCTGGACGCAAACCTGCTCAGGGTTCGCTTTATGCATGCTGGGCCTCCCTCCCTGATCATCCAGGAAGCCAGCAAGGTCGTCGTAGACTGGGTTGCTGTTAAAGAACTTAAATTAAGCTACTACATTGGGGAAACCCTATTATTTACTATATATACCCATTATGGTAACTTAATCTAAGCCCTAAACCCTAAACCCTAAACCCTATATACCCATTATGGTACCTTAACTTAATTTAAGTTCCTTAACAGTACCCTGGCAGACCTTCATCCTCAGTGGTGAGACTCCGGGTTGGCAAATGTCAGCGTCCCAGTGCCACTGGCCGCCTTAGCACGGGGACCTGGTCCAGGCAGGGTTTAGGGTTTAGGGTTTAGGGTCCCGACCAACTCCGAGACACCAGAGGTGTCGGAGATGTTTGATTGGGGTTATATAGGAGCAATGGAAAAGAAAATGGAAAGTACTATAGTATATTGGGACTATATGAGGATAATGGAAAAGAAAATGGAAACTACTGTAATGGGTTACATAGGGGTTATATGGTGGTTTCCCAAAATAGGGGGACCCCACTATAGACCCCAAAATACTACAATCCTTATTATAAGGACCCCCAAAAAAGGTACCCCTAATTTTGGGAAACCCCTATAAACCCTAAACCCTAAATCCTAAACCCTAAACCCTAAACCCTAAACCCTAAATCCTAAACCCTAAACCCTATATAAACCCTAAACCAAACCCGGTTACATAGGGGTTATATAGGGATTGTATATGGTGGCGATGTTCCGTTAACTAATGGGATGCTAGTCTACCTTCAGCCTACCCACCTTTAGGGTTTAGGGTTTAGGGTTTAGGGTTTAGGGTTTAGGGCCACCTTCCCGCCTCTCAAAGCAAGGGCAGAAGCGAGCTCTACATAACCCAAACCAAAATGAGCTACTGTCTAAACTCCTAGTATCCCCCTTAGTAACCCCTATAGTAGTCCCATATATAATCCCCCTTTAGGGAGTTTAGACTACAGCTCAAATCAACAATTACTTCCGATGAACCTTAAGGGCTTACGTCAGGGCTTGGGAGGCTGGGGGGGGGTGTGTTCCTATGGTAAACTAAACCGTCAACCCTACAGCCAAAACCCAAATCCTTGAACATGGAACCCTAGACTTCTACTAGCTACCTAATTACTGCAGATGGATGTAGGGTTCGAGTACGAATTACCTACCTATTGCGGATGGATGTAGGGTTCGAGTATGAGTAGTACTGTTATACCAGAACTATTGCTGCTATTGTTGCTGTTACTGCTACTTCTGTGGATGGAGGAAGGCTTGCACCGACCTAGACAGCCCAAAGAATGGTCATTGCCAACCCCAAACCCTAAACCCTAAACGCTACACACTAAACCCTAATACTTTGGTCTGGGGATCTCCTCCATGCAGTGAACCCCAAAACCTAAACACCAATCCCCATACCTTGTAGTCCCCCTTAAGTGTGCATAGAACATGGAACCCCCCAAGCTCATAATAAGATCCCCATATACCCCATATTCTATCTACTTCAGGGGACTCTAATCCCTGTATGCTTGGAGAAACTGTATTTACCTTCCAATCAGACAGGTGGATGATGGAAATCTCGCACTGCACACCACTTAACATCCCCCAGATACTGCTGTCCTGTGATAGAATTCCCCGGAAATAGATAGAATACGGCTTTGGGTATGTCATAACAAGATCCCTGTATACCCCATGTTCTACCTACTTAAGGGGGACTGTATACGATACTTGAGGTGGTCCAAGATTTCCAAATCAATTCTCGGCACGCTCATGTGAGCGTTGCTTTTCAAAGTTAAAGAGCAGACCACGTGAACGAACTTTCGCTATCATCCCTAAGGGTCCATGTACCTAATAATTGGGTACTTGGGTAATAGGAATTATGGTACAGGCTTTGCGTAAGTATATGATTATTAGGTACTTGGACCCTTAGGGCATGCTGCCTATGCCGGCTACGCGGCATGCCTGGGCCTTAGACCATTTTAGGCAGCACGAACCTCTTCTTGCTCGCTAACCCAAAGGGTCCATGTACCTA
>CAJNIZ010027291.1:40901-51647 GCA_905231905.1 Symbiodinium pilosum
TTAGGATTTGGGGTTTAGGACTTAGAGTTCAAGGTGTAGTGTACAGGACGTAGAGTGTAGGGCGATGGACTCTGCCGGCATGCCTGTAAGACTTTACGAACAAAGCTGTGCCTGAACTCAGGGTGGCCATGGGATGACTTCGCACGCCAGCTTGCTCGCCATGATGTGAACATACCCTGAGCCCTACACTCCTAAACCTTCCACTGTGCTGACCCTGAAACCACAAAGGTGTGCCGCCAAGGTGCAATGGACGTCAAGACCCGACCGTCCTCTCGCCAAAAACATCTTGAATTCAAGGGTAAAGCTTGGAGTTGCGGCTTTATAGGCCGCAGATTTCCGAATCAATCACCAAAGCACTTGGCAGCTTGCCAAAACAGGGGAGCGCCCTTCGGAACCCTAGGGATGTAAAGGGATGCTATGATGATCATGTGGGTTCCTCTCACGGATGCTATGGCAGGAATTCGGAGACACTCTCACTTATGCTGAATGCTGAAAGCCCGAAAACGAAACACACACGCAAACATAACTCAAAAAACTGTTTCCTTCTCAGCCAGAAGCCCCAAATGCCACGACGCCAAACCCATGACCCGAAAATCTTGAACTCCATTGCCTGAAGCCCTGGCACGCTACATCTCTAATCCCTTCCGCCTAATATTAAAACTCCCCACGCCCCCTAATATTAAAGACTGCCAATTGTGGTAAATTGTAGTATATAGGGAGTATTGAATATTAGGGGGGGTGGGTGGGGGCTTAATCTATTGGAGGGAAAGGATTAATGCACTGAAATTAGACCCTGAGCCCTAAGCCCTAACCCCTAAACCCTGCACTCAGGAGGCACTTGGCAGTTCTTGGGTACTTTCATGGGTTCGCCTACTTCACCTCTATACTTCCCACTCACCCAATTAAGCCTAACTATCGTTAAGTGACCCTAATTAAGGGGGAACCTAGGGGGGTTATATAGAAGGGGGGTAGTAGGGGGACCCATGATACTTATAGGTGGTGTAGAGTCTGAGACCAATAGCTAAAATCTCAATCAAGGGTGCTGTATGCCTTATTCTGCCAAAGCTCTTCATGAACTCCCACCTGAACCCTTTATGTCCCAAACCCCAAGCCCTACATCCTAAAGTCTAACTCCTGAACCACGTGTCCAAGGAAAACCTACAGGTCTTTGTCTGCATGTTCAGGGTTTTAGCGTTGATGGCTTTTGTCTTTAGGGTCAAGGAGAATCGAGGGTCTAGGTTTTCGGTTTTAGGTTCTCCGGCCCTAAACCCTTAAACCCTAAGCCCTAAAAAGAGCCCAGGGTTTAAGGTTTAGGGTTTGCGGCTCTTCGGCCCTGAACCCTGAACCCTCAAAAGGGCCTAGGGTCTTGGGTTCAGGGCTCAGGGGAAAAGTGCTTGAACTGTCGGAGGTCCACACTAAACTTTCAGGCTTCAAGAATCACGCTTTGCCGTTGACCCTCCGTGCTCCCTGAGGAACCTTCTCCAAGGAAAAATGGGAAAGATACCAAAAGGGTTTAGGGTTTAGGGTTGATGGTTTAGGGGAATGATACCAAACAATTAGGTTCAAAGCCCTCCTGAGCAGGTTGGTACTGTTGTTACTTTAGGTACAGCCATAATGTGCCTCCACTGGCTCCGGAGGAGTTCTCAAGTCACTTGCAGGCTTATGTTCAAAGGGTCCATGTAGCTATATGGTATATACTTGGGCCTTAAAGTAGGTATATGGAAACCTCTTTGGGCTCTAAGTATATACCATATACCTACATGGACCCTTTGGGATAGGGGTATGATCGCGGTTTACATTGGGTTCACTCCCCCACCCAGTAATGGGTACCACAAGCAACCTACTTGGCACTTAGGACCCTTACTAAGGGTTAACCCTTAATTACCTATAATAGGAATACATTGGTATCCCAAAGGGTTCAGGGTCTAAGGTCCAAGCTAAGTCCCAAGGAGCATTTATTGTAGGTAGATTAGAGCCATATAAAGCCGTACTAACTCCATTTCTGGGCATTGGGAATTCCAGAAAGCTTTAACTACTTCAAGATCACAAATCATATGGGCTACTGTCTTGGGCAGAGAAGAGCTGATATAAGCCATGGTTATATAAGGTTCAGGGTTTAGAGTTTCAGGTTTAGGATTTAAGGTCTACACTCCTTAAAGGGGTATATGGGGGATTGTATAGGGGACTACTGTATGGCTTGTTAAGGGGATACTAGGAGTTTAGACTATGGCTAATATAGATTCCCTTTCTTGAATGAGGAAATCCTATTGAGGGTTTAAGGTCCAGAAACAAGATTCTTTCTGGGGTTCCCATGACAACTGGTTCGTCCTCTGGGCGAGCCCTGGCAAAATCATCATGGGCTTGCGGTTCGGGCACGTTGCTCAAGAGGCTGCACTCAGGGAGCTTTGCTTTCAATATTTGGCGATCAAGATGGGCATCCTAGAAAGATTATATGTTGGTTCTTTTGAGAACCTTGCATGCTTACAGCATGTGGGCAACGGTTCATACCAAAATTCCTGCATGACCCAAAGTACTTGTAGCTCCGGAATGATGGTATTCTAAGTGCAAACGTATGCTCAATCTTTTGGATGGATGCCTGCAAAGATTTCTTCGCAACTTCTGGGTAGATTCCTACGGATCAACTTCTTCATTGTATAAGACAACCGCGGCATCTTCAGACAGTCTGTCCTACTTGGATGGCCCCCAGGTTTAGGGGGTTTAAGGTACAGGAGGGAACTGCCTGAAATTCCTTCCCAGCATCTGAATCAAGATCTTAGACGGGGAAAGGGTGCCTTGCTGCCAGATTTGATCAGGATTCTGGTCAGTGTATGGGTGTACTTTGGGGTCCAAATATATGCCATGCCGCTACATGGACCTTTGGGGTTTGTGAATTCATGAGCCCCCATCCCGTGTTCCGATATGTCCACGCCTCCAGTACTCCAGATAGGACTACGTTAGATGCCGTACTTTCCTTAGTGACAGAGTATACATATACATATATACACATACATACATATGTATATATATATATGTACATGTATATTCTTGAGGCCCAGTTTAACGCGACAATCTTGCACGAATCAAGACTCACCTGTAGGGTCGGCAAAGCACCATACTCCGTCCCAGGCTATGGGGTACATAAGCGGCAACAGATTTCTTACACGGTGTGCTTCGGGGCAGGCAAACATGCATCGGCAATTTGGTTGCAAGTGGTGGATCTACCAGGAGAAGCCTCGAAGAACGCGAAGGCTAAGCCATGGTCCTTGACCCTACCTTCTTTACCACGCGTCTGAGGTTACCTCACCCTTCCCGTCCTTGTTGGGATTGTCCACGTGCTTCTGGAATCGTGCTCCACCCTCCTACGGCTTGCGGAACTTGATGACTCTGGGTCGAGGGGACGTTGAAATCTAAGACCTACCCTATGCTGCCGAACAAAATCTCGCACTACCTTATGGGAACAAGACCTTGGACACCATGGAACTAGGGCTTTTGATGCTGATCCAGTCCTGCTTAGACTTGACAACTTCAGCTACCCTAGGTGATTGTAGCGTCGCCCCTGCCGAGCCTACATTCTTCGTTGCCTGATCTACATGCATGTCAGCTTTGCCCCAGACGATGTTCTCAGGGATTGGAACGCCAGTTAGGTTAGTTCGAGGAAAACTGTTGGCATTGAGGGAATCTACATCTACATCGCGCAAGTTCGGGAGTGTCTTCGGCAAGCTCTCGCTTGCCAGGTAGACTAACACATTCCCAAAAGGTCCATGGTCCTTCATGTATACAAATATATATATATACACACATAAATACATCTTTCTCTCCCTATATGTATACATATATATATATATGTCTTGCATAGAAAAGGAAACCAGAGGGTTTCCCTGGAGGCAGTTCGGGAACCAGGTGTAAAAAGATGTAGCTGCGTGCTTGGGCTTCCCACAACCTAGGGTCTAGGGTTTAGGGTTTAGAGTTAGGGGTTAGGGCACCACCCCTTCTACATTCCCCCGCCTCCAAGGTTCCCCCTTAATTGGCCGAGGTTGCCCCCCGACAGGGGTAGCCGACTCCCATGATGACTGTCCGACAATTTATGAGCCTATGGCTTCTACCCTGAGCTTCTACCCTGAGGAGCCCAGTATCCTTGAATGGCAAAAACCCTAAACCCTAAACACCAAACCCTAAAGCTTAAATCCTAAACCCCAAAACCTAAACCCCAAACCCTAAACCCCATGAAGACCCCGGCTATGACTTCATGGTCCTTAGACTAAGGGTCCAGAGTCCAAGAAAGTCACCATCATATACCTGTCGTCCAAAAACTGTGCCACAAGTAGTCTCGCCCAAAACCCAAGTACCCAATAAGTGGGTACCTGGACCCTTAGGGATAAGGCTGCCCAAGCCCTAAATCCTAAATCCCAAACGTCCTTTCGAACCCAAAATCCTAAACCCTAGATCCTAAACCTTGAGTACTAGGCCCCAAATCCTCAGCCCTGAATCCTAAGCCCTCTGCCCTTTGTCCTCAACTACTGGGACCCTTGGAGGGTATTTGGCAATGTCTAGTCCCAAAAACTTCTCATGAGTAGTGTTACCATGTTTTTCTACTAGTGTTATTAATATTCTTGCTACTAGTATTACCATTCTTACTACCAGTGTTATCACTGCTAGTATCGCTACAATTACTATTTACCAGTATTGCCACTATTATCACTAGTATTATTGCAGCCAAAGCGCGTAGATGCTGACCTGAACGCACGGCAGTATGGGTGTAAGTCTTTTGAGTACTAGTACTAGTTGTTTAGGGTTTAGGGCTTAGTTGCGGGACTATCTGTGTAGTCGTGTAACTAGTAGGCCCTGCTTGTGCGGGATGAGTTGCTGACATAGTCATAGTGGGCTGCTGTTCTTTCACCCCCACGTACGCTGATATTACCTACAACTCAGGAACATAGTCTCTATTCCCATAGGAATAAACAAAGGATCCTCTCTGCAAGGTTTAAGGTTTAGGCTAGTGTTTGCTTGGGGCCGCAAATGGGCCTATTGATGTGGGAATATGCGGGCCCAAGTATCTACTATTCAGGCATCTGGACCCTTTGGAAAGCGCCAAAAAACCTATGCAGCAAGGGCCGACCGAGCTTTGCGCAGTCAACCCTTCAGGTAGAGGACGAGAATCTACACTTCTACAGCTTTACGGTTCAGGGTTTGGGATTTAAGGTTTTGGATCCGGCGTTTATGATTCAACTCTGCAAAGCTACACAGCGACGCTAAATGCCAAACAAGTCCTGCATCCTAAGCACTGGCCCTGCACATTCTACTTCCCACTTCCCACGCTGACAGGGCGGCATCCTTGAAACCTCTGCCGCTAAATCCATAATGATTTACAGTTTTAGGGTTTTAGGGTTTCGGGCTGTGTTCTTGAAACAAACGGTTCCACAAGAGTGTGAATGCTGAAGCTCTAGGGGTCCTAGGTAGCAAAAGCTGTGGTAATCTGTATGGTTTTGATGCTTCACAAGCCCTGACATTTGACTCTGTAAGCCCTGAACCCCAAAACTGATTCTTTGAATCACTGTTAACCCTACGCCCTAAGCAGTTTTCAAATCTTGTTGATACTAAAAACAAGTCGGAAATGCAAAGTCATAATGTGTAGCGCTAAACCGTAAGCCCTATCTCACATGAGTAGCCTTTTTTGGTGGTTAAACCCAGTAAGATTATATTCCTTATAAGAAATACTATACCCCAAAGGAGGATATAATCTTACTCTATACTCCGTACCACAAAACCCGCAAATAAAATACTACTCACATAGCCCCAAAACCTGGTTCCTACAAAAGACACAATGGAAGCATAGGGCGCCATATAAAGGATCCCGAGTAACCTAGGACTAAAAAGGTTCCCCTGGTTGATTTTAGCTTGTTTGAAAGCAATTACACTCCGAAAGCTCAAATGGAAACTCCCATAGCCCTCCTTTTGAAGGGACTGTAGTCTTTGTAGGGCCATTTTTGGGTTTCCATGTTAGTTTCCGGGAGGGTAGGGCCGCAAACGGGAAAATTGTCTTACTCACTAACCCTCGTATTGGGGCGCGGGATCTACTTTGTAGAACCTCAAAGAGTGTGGGAAGGAGCCTGTCACCCCTCAGCCCAAGAGCATGAATCTTCTGAGATTGTTCGGAGTCTCTGCTAAAAAAACCTATGATACTAATTAACCCATAAACCCTATCCCCTACAACCAAACCCCTAAACCCTGAACCTTAAACCCTAAATCCGATATCATAAACCCTAAACCCCAAACATTGAACCTTAAACCCTACACCCTAAACCCTAGGGTCTCAATGAGAAAAACGTCTTGAGCCCCTGGCCATTGCATCAGACCGTTCGGCAAGCCCGGCGAGACGATCCACTTGCTTGGCCTCTATTAAAGTAGATTCCTATAATAGGTTTAGGGTGTAGGGATCAGGGTTTAGGGTCTATAACCCGAAGGGCCCATGTAACGAATAATTGGGATTTGGCTCAGAGTAATTAGAATACATGTTTTGGGCAGGTATATGATTATTGGGTACGGGACACCCCCAATAGGACGGACAGGGTTTTGGGTTTAGGTTGGTGCAGTTGCAGGGCACATTTCTAGGGATGTCCCCAACAGGACAGACAACCTCTTAAGCAGGACTCTTACAGGGGGCATCATAAGGGAAGCCGGGGGGCGTTTAGGGTTTAGCTTTAGGGCTTAAGGGTCTGTACTATCCCGGTGGCCCATAGGGAAATCTGCGTGATCTGCAGTCTTCATCGAGTTCGCGTTCGCAAGGCTTAGAAGGACATACCCAATCTACCTCACGTGAGCAAAGATGGCAAACAGCTCTACCTTGAAGTATGTCGGGATACGGTCGCGAAACCCTAAACCCTAAACTAGAAAACGTTTCGGTTTCAGAGCTTGAAACCTCCTAGCCCCAGGAGCCCATTTACCTGGCTAGCAGGTTTCTGTCCCCTAGTCCTTACATAAAGATATATTGGTATTTCGCCACAATTCAGAAACCTAGTACTTTCTAGTACCGGGCTTCTCGAACAATGCCAGGTTTTGGTGGGGTGATGGAATTCGACGGTGGGTCCAGTTTCGGTCTAGTTTTACTTATACCATAAAAGGGTTCTAATGCGAACCCCAAATAGGGAACCCCAAGAATACAGTAGGAATATCATAGAATGCAAGGACACTGGCAGGTATATTCTTTTATGTTCGTACTATATTCTGGAGCAACCTTACAGCTCACACCCAGAACAAAACTCTGAACCCTAAACCCTAAACCCAAGACAACTCGGTCTTGGTAAGGAACAAGCCATGCAATCACCAGGTTGTACCCGAGAGTCTCTTACCATTGTTATAACAAGAGCAGTTTTCTCTTGCCCCTGTATACACGTATATGGCCTACCCTGCTACGTAGACACATTGGGCTTCTAAGGAAACGCGTGCATGATGACTCTGGCAGAGGTTCTTCTGATCAGTGATCATCCTAAGTCTTCTAAACCCTAAACTATACACCCTAAACCGCGTGGTTTAGGGTTTAGGGTTCAGGGTTCAGGGTTTAGGGTTTATATAGGGTTTAGGAACCCACCACATTCACCACCTTTGAACAAATCCCTATTCAAACTTCGTGGGTAGTGTACACTGTAACTGCAATGCTGCCGACCAAGTAACTACGGCGTAGGTCGTTTCAGGCTTCAGTTTCCGTGGGTCCAAGGACTGAAATAATGTGGTTTTAGGGCCTACATACTACAATCTGAATGGTATTTGGGACCTAAAGCCCTGATAGTTGGGTCCTTGGACGCTTAGGTTGGTTCAACACGAAGGGCGGGTCCCGAGAGCCCCCGAAACAATGCTACTCTTCATGCGGTAGCCTGCCCGGAAAACCACTTCGGTTGGGTTTATACAGATTATGGCTTCGGCCCCTACATCCTGACTTGCCTTTGGGAGACTAAAGCCAGGACCCTAATGTGTAATAGTATGGCATCATCATCCCTTGCAATAATTGCTGTCATCTTCTTGATTCAGCTGTCTTGGAACTGTGAATTGTAAACCTTAAGCAGCAAACCTACAGTTTATGCAGGACTTTTCTGCACCAACTAGCACACGATTTCCTCCATCGTAAATCAACACCTGGAGACCACTTATGCAACCTAAACCAGAAGCCCTACTGCGGATACTCAACATCCTGCATGACATAGTAACTCAGTAGTGTACTCCCTAAGGGTCCAAGGACCCCTTTGTTGGGGGTCTAGGGCCCAAACACCATTAACATTATAGTATTTGGGCCCTGAAACCCTATTATTTGGGGTCCTTGGACCCTAAGACCCTAAACCCTACATATCCCCCTAGAACCCCTTTAAAGGGACCCTATTATCTGGGTCCTTGGACCCTTAGTGTACCATGGAACCAAGACTCCCGAAGGTGAGGTTTCTTAGGGTTGTGCAGCCGTACCCACCCTAAACCCCTAGACCGACGGCTTTCGGCACGGCATGCGGTAGTCAAGACTCTGCCCTTAAGGGTCCAAGGACCCAAATAATAGGGTTTGAGGCCCCAAGCCGTAGACGAAAACTGTCTGAGTACCATTAGGTCTTTACTGTACCGTGAGGCAATCCGAAGTCCTGGTCAAAGAATGGACCGACACCCTCACGGTGCCCTTAATAGGTGTTGCAAGGTCCCTGCGTAGCCTGTAAAAGAGGGTACTTGGAGGGTCTGGCGACATACAATATCTAAATAATATTCCATGACTTTCCAAGTTGTAGTGGATTTGTAGGTTCTTTCTACTTTGTGATGGCTGTGGCCGTAAGCCTTCTAAAACTGAATTTGCCGGGTTGGACCCTAACCTCAAACCCTCTCTCCTAGAGCAACCAAGACCCATCAAAAAGGGCAAAGATACCATACTCCCCCGTTTTTTTCCTAGGTACATTGGTTACTATAGGTAAGCCCTAAAGCCTAAAGCCTAAACCCTAAACTAAACCTGAAATTAAGACAACTCAAAGAACACTCTCAAAGCTGAGAAGCAAGTCCGTGAAGTACGAAATCATCCTGCCAGGGGGAACTCCTTATGTAGGGAGGGTGCAGCAGGTTGGGGGGTTGCGGGTTAGGCTTATGGGTTCAGTTTTAGAGTAGTGTTGATTTGCGGGATGTTCTATAGGTCTTTGTCACTGAGGGACCGGTGGGAATACAATTTCTTCAAGGGCACAAAAGCCAACCCACTCAATGGCCATTTTGGGGACAGGTGTTTGAACAACTACGTATACCATGTAGGGAACTCAAAATCCGAAACCAGACATCCTAAACCATGTACCCTAGACTCTCAGCCATAAACTCTAAACACATATTGAGCTCTGATTACGGGCTGGGCTTTGGATAGGGCTAGATGTGTAGCGAGATGGCATATTGTATGGCTATGACGGTGCTGGCATAACATGACATAAATTAAGCAAGAATAAATTCTACAAGGATTTGCAACAGCGGACCAGTATTTCTTATGCTTGACCTCCTTAGCCTAAACCCTAAACCCTATGAAGAGCAACCGAAAGCCTCAAAATTGAAGATGCCATGGGCCAGTCTCCAAAGGCTGGGACCTGTTTGTCTACACCTCACGTTCGAAGACCTGAAGGAAGATCAGTTTGAACTGAAAACAACTCCATGTGCAGCCTAGTCGTAAGGCCTTGAAGGGGGTTATAACAGGGAACTCACACACCCGAAGGGTCCGTGTGAGCTATAGTCTACACTCCGTAATGGGGGATATATAGGGGATTATATAGGTGAGTATTATAGGGCTTATTGTGGAAGATACTAGGAGTTTAGACTANNACTATAGCTCATATGCAGTCTTAACATATCCTGGCACTACAGTAGTGAAAGTGTCAATGCAAAGAGCGCACTGCTCTGACATAGCACACTTCAAGGCGCGAGGTTGCATTGGCTGCCTTACGGACGAAGCTTTGCTTTCCAGCGCCATATGGCGGCTGGGTATCAGCTATTGCCAACGCCGTCCATTGGCTACCCACTTGTGCCAAGTCATCACGCCAGGATCGATATTGATCAGTACCCCAGCCGTGACAGTCCCACGAGACTTCCACCACAGCAACAATAAGACAATAAGTGAAACAGTCGCGGAAACCATGTTCCGTCGCAACTGCTGAGTAACCTATACCTCCTGGCAAGAAGGCTCCTGCTTCACACTATTGTATCCCTACCTTTTCAAGGAGTCAGCTTGCTCTACATACCTGAAGCTTACGCCCTCAAGCAGTCTTACTTGAAGTCTCTTTATGAGCTTTCCATCAATCAAAATGCCTCAAACCCTAAACCCTACACCCCAAATTCTGAATCCTAATTCCTGAGCCCAAAGCAGTATACAACTGCCCTTGAGCGTCAAGTAGAAGCTGAAACGGGTGTGACTTACATAAAGCATCTTTTGCGAATTCCCCAAAGACACAGGGCGTCAGCGATGGGAGCTCCAAAATTCGGGCCCTCAATCCTGAACCCTAAACCCTCAGTACCAAGCTAACATGCTGCTCGAAAAGATCGAAACACAAAAATCGCTAAACCTCGTAGTCGGGGGCCAGGGCATTACACTGACTTTCCAAAGTCTATTGTGGGGGGGTCCCATGGCTCCGAATAGCGGGGGCAATATTGGGAATATATTGGGGTTATATAGGGATAATGCAAAAGAAAATGGAAACTACCATTTAGGGTTTATATCAGGGTCATGATATATATTGGGGTTATAGACGTTTAAACTAT
>CAJNIZ010027291.1:56914-70526 GCA_905231905.1 Symbiodinium pilosum
CTGCATGACCCCCAGTACCGTATGCCTTGGGTAGTATACTCAGGTCATGCAGGACTTCAAGCGTCAGCAGTATCCGGCCTAAATAGGCCCCTACCTACGTCGAGGTCTAAGTAAGATACCCTGTACCTATAACTATACAAGGAAGCTAGGATTCTCATATGGATAATTCTTCCCGAAAAGCCCCTATACAATATCCGTATAAACACGGTTTCCATGTCATTGTCCGTTTTCTTTTTGATGTTAAAAACCACTCGTTTCTCCATGATTGTAATCCTTCAGGCCCCGGCATCCTAAACCCTAAGCCTCTAAACCCTAAACCCCCAAGCCCTTGGTCTCCATGCCGTTGGACATGCGGGTCCAAGTGTTTAGAACAACTGAACTGGGCTCTGGGCAATCTAAACCCTACATCCCTTAGGAGGGTTTTGGGTTTAGGGTAGACCCTAAACCCTCAACCCCTCACTCTTACACCCTAGACCCTAAGCCCTTAACGTCAGGTACTTCAACTGTCGGGGGTCTATATGAACTATTGTCATTATTAGACGTACTTAGGAACTATTAAGGGGTTGAGGGTATAGGGTTCATGAAGGGTTTGGGCTTACCAAGGTACCATGAAGAGTGGTGGACAACGTTAGGGTTTAGGGTTTAGGGTTTAAGGTTTAGGGTTTAGGGTTTAGGGTTTAGGGTCCCCTTGGTAGTTTACTATTTAGTATGGTTCCTATTACATTCCTTGATAGAGGCCCATGTCTATAAACGACATAAGCAAATCTAGCCTCTAGACTTTAGCCCACATAATTTCTCCTTCTGCGCTCAAAAGCGCAGCATTGTGGGCCAGCGAAGCTTAAACCCTAAACTCAAAAACCCTAAACCCCCAAACTTTCATCCATAAACCTTAATCCGCAAAACCCTACAGCCCTAAAGGGCATCGTAGGATCTTGCTTGAGTCTAAAGCAGGCTTGCCGTGATGCAGTGCCTTGGACTGGAATTTTGGCCCTTGCATTAGGGTTGAAGGTTTAGGGATTAGGGTTTACGGTTTAGGGTTTAGGGTTTACAGTTTAGGGTTTAGGGTTTAGAGTTGACGGTTTAGGGTTTAGGGTTTAGGGTTTACGGGCTAGGGTTCAGGGTTTAGGGTTTAGGGTTTTAGGGATTAGGGTTTAGGGTAAGGACCAAGGCCCGCCTAGTACCTTCAATTGGAGATATATGGTCCTTAAGGGCGGGTACTTAGGCCCTAAGAGAGGGGTAGGAGGAGGGTCTAGGTAGACGGTTGAGGGGTTAGGGTTTAGGGCTTTTTTGGCTTTGGGGTCTTCAAGGGTGCCCAGAACTTCTACAACCTAGTGCTTTAGCAAAAGCGACCTCGATCCAGACACGAAGTCTCAGTATCATTGTTTAGGGTACTCTAAGGGTCCAAAGACCCAAATAATAGGGCTTCAGGGGCCACAAATGTTGATATTCTTTTTCTGGGCCCTGAAACCCTATATGATTTAGGTCCTATATACCCTTGAATGGTCCCCATATATCCCGATATATCCCCCTAACCCCTTTAAAAGGACCCTATTATTTGCGTCCTTGGACCCTTAGGGGTACATTTCTTGATTCACTTGTTTTTGGGGAGTCCCGGGTCGCGGGCCCTAAGCCCTAAAGCCTAAGTCCTGAACACTAAACCCCTAAGCGCTAAAGCCGTACCAGTATGGGCTAGTAGACCTTTAAATTCCCTATTGGTACCGTGATAAGGGTAGATTAGGGGCCCTTTAAGGTCTACTAGCCCATCCTGGTAACGCCGAAACCCCTAAACCGCGAAGCCCTAAAGCCTAAACCTGTGAACCCCTTACTGTAAACCTAAACGCTAGCTGGGCGTCATCTTGAGTTAAAAGGTGCTGGCAATCCCCATGTCTCAACATCCGGGGGGGGGGGGGGGCCGCAGGGTGCCCTTTTAAGCTGAAATTTCAGACTCCTTGGGACTTAGCTTGGAATTTAGACCCTTAACCCTCTGGGATTCCCTTATGTTCCTATTATAGGTACCTAAGGGTTAACCCTCAGAAGGGGTCCTAAGTGCCACGTAGTAGATAGGACCATATTCTCTTCACATTGCAGTTGCCACCTCATTTTGGAGGTAATTTGAATGACTGACCTGACAGACCCTTCTTATTCAATATGTTGCAGTATGTGTTGACACAATAACATCCCAATATATCTCAACGTATTTACGGTGCTCCAGCATACGGAGGTCATGCGAAACTTTCATTATCAAAAGTACTATGAGAGAGCATTGCTGAGCTTCAGCTTACTTATGGATCAGCTGAGGTCATTTCAGCGTTGGAAGCGATGCCATTCAAAGTCCCCGCTGCTCCTGAGAAAGGCGAAGTTACAGTTGCTTACCAGTATGGGCTGTTTCACCCTAAAATTCCCAACTAGTACCTTAATAAGGGTAGATTAAGGGCCCTTTAAGGTCTAATAGCCCATCCTGGTAAGTTTGGGAAGCTGCGGGTGTTCAGGATCTGAATTTATAAGTTACCTTTGTAAGAACAACCCAGACTTTCTCGTACACGTGAGCCCTAAACCCTAAACGGTGCGTGTCCATGTTGTGCCCTAAGGGTCTCAGGACCCAAATAAAAGGGATTCGGGGCCCAAATACCAATAATAACTTAAATTTGTTTTTGGTAGTTGCCCCACCCAAAGCTCACTTCAATTCACATGCGAACTTGGTGAAACTGGGTTCCTGCTAAGGAACTTAAAGAAGTTACCACCCCCGAGGGTCCAAGGACGCAACTAATAGGGTTTTAGGGCCCAAATACTATAATATTATTGGTATTTGGGCCCTAAAGCCCTAGGGTGTAGTGTTTAGGGTTAAGGTTTGAGGCCCTAAGCCGTAAACCCTACATTGGGTAAGTCGTGCTATAGCGTTATAAGGACCATCAGAGATAGTCTTTCTAAATGCGCGTCTGCCCCAAGCATCTCTTCTGTCTCAAGCAAAACTCTAAGCTCCTAAGCCAACACGGGGCTGCTGCTAAGAAACTTGAACTAAATTACAAGACGATGGGTATGTCACGAATAGCGGGGTGTCCTTTTTATGGTAACCCAAAGCCCCAGACACTAAACCCTATATACCCTTTCCATAGTATATAAATAATAGGGTTTGCTCATCACAGTAGCCCTGAAACCCTAAACCCTAGATACCCTTACCATAGCTAATAATGCGGTCAGTAGCCGTAAGCCCTTACACCCTATATACCCTTACTATAGTAAATAATACGGTGTCCTTTTCTAGTAATTTGAAGTACGTTCACCAACAGCAACCCAGTAAACTGCGTTGTTCCAGATACGTACTTTGGAGGATGGAGGGAAATGCATGGGCTCCTGTAGGATTCGAGGTATAGGGCTTAGGGTTTAGGATTTTCAAGTTTAAGGTTTAGGACTAGGATTTAAGCTTTAGGGTTTAACGCTGAAGTCTTTTGCGGGTTCCATTCCCACCCCCGTTCTACGGCCTCCTCAAGAGATACTGGGAGCCCCGGGGCAGGGGGTTAGGGCTTAGGGTTTTAGGGGTTAGGGTTTAGGGTTCATAAGGGGATGAGTGTACGGGAACCCATGAGAATCTTAGCCTTGCACCACCTTATACCGAGGCAATTACAGTCTTTGGGGGGATCGCACGTCATAATTACAAGATTTCTTCCATCCAGCGTATCATTGGGCCCAAAACGCAGGCTCAAAGAATGTAATCGCCAATAACATGGTAGTTTCCATCTTCCTGTCCCTGCCCTCATTCTCTACTAACAACACTAAGCACGTTTAGGTTGTCTGGTTCCGTCCTTCTGTCCCACAGACCAAAACAGCGTGTAAACCCATAACCCCACACTCTTCATATCCCTATAAACACCCCAGCTTCCTTTTTATTCGCCATTTCCTTGCCCCTAAATCCTATGGTAGATATGCGGGCAATCTCGGGGACACTGCCGTTTCTAAAGGATCTGACGCTCGGGTCTCGAGTTCGGGATGGAGGGCTTAGGCTGTAGGCGTTGGATCTAGGGCTGATGGGGGTTGGGATTTACAGCTTTGAGGGTTCAGGCTTTTTAGGGCGTGCAATGCAGTAGGTCCAAGTGCCCAATAATTCATGCTATGGTCTTGGAGGCGTGGAGTAATGCGTTGGACAGTGTTCCGGGTTGACGCTGTGGTGTTCAGGGCTTAGGTTTAGGGCTTAGCTGGCGTCTGAATATCGTTTTCTTTGCGGAAGTTGGCTGCATAACCATACGAGCTATAGTCTAGACTCCTAGTATCCCCTTCATAAGTGCTACTGTACTCTCCAATATGATGCCCGATATAAGCCCCTTGAAGGAATTGAGGTTATGGCTCATACAGGTTCCAGGTAGGGCCCCGGTTTTTGCTGCAAAGTGACCTGCTGAGTCCCACAGCATCTCTCGAACGGGTGTGCGATGCTCACCGCAGACCTCGGTACTTGCTGATTTTTAGAATTTAGGGCTTCGGGTTCAATAGGGAACCAACGGATGGAACAAAAAATGAAATCCACTACATTATTAGGGGGTTACAGAAGCCAGAATGCGGGCGACTATGGGCAGCTTGCGGTAGGGGATTGATTAATTTGTGGACCTGGGTACTTCAAATTGGGGTTCTAAATGAATTTACCTAACCCCCTCCCCAGTATCTTAAATAAATGCCTTTTTTTACAACATGAGCGATGTTGGCTCATTGATTTACCCACTGTTTCGAACTAGGTATAGCTTATATCAAGCGGATTCCACCATAAATCTAGTAGGTAGGGACACCTTCTAGAGTTCCATGGTTTATGTGATTAGCTTGTTTCAAGCGGTCCCCACAAAGTTGTGTCACCTGAATCTACGCGTGCAAAGGTCTAAACCCTAAACCCTAAACCCTAAACCCTATCAACATTTTGAGTGCAGTTGGTGAGGGTATGAGCTTGAAGACCATGCTTGCGGATGACATGGGAGTGACAGAGTGATCCATCAGTAATGTGAAGTTCCTGATTAGATGGTGCAATATTCTCCATCCACAACCTGAACCCTAAACCAGGAATCATCAATCCTAAGCCTTAACTAAGCCCTCTAGACGCTAGGAAGAAGGCACTAAATCTTGTGGGGAGATGATTACCCTAAACCCTAAACCATCAACCCTAAACCCTAAACCCTAAGTCACAAACCATGAACCCTAAACCCGCCGCTAGGGCCGTTGTGTGCGATTATCTAATTAGACCACGAACCATCGGGTTTTAATGGGATGTGTTGTAGGGACAGACAGGGGGATATCAGGGGATGGTTAGGGGTACATACCCTGAACCCTAATCCTACACCCTAAATCCTAACCTAAAAGATTTTCAGGGCTCTGGGCTCCAAGAGTATTCTCGTAGAAGCTAGCCATTGTGGTGCCCTTGGTGGGTTTTCAGCCTAAACCCTAAACGGCGTTATTAGGGGTCAAATTCTACACAAGGCTGGTGATCGCAGCTAAGCCCTAAGATGAATGAGCATTGCATCAAATCTCATACTGGGTTTAGAGTTTATAATACAGGGTTTATAGGGTTTAGAGTTTATAGGGTCTAGAGTTTATAGAGTTTAGAGTTTATAGAGTTTAGGGTTTATGGTCTTCGTCCGGCTGGAGAGCCCGAAAAGTGGAGAACGAGGAAACATGGGCTGGTGCCATTCCAGCATGCCATGAAAGACCTACACTGGTTCGAATCCTTACACCTTGCGTGATGGTTCACGCCCTTCTTACTCCGTAACCTGCCCAATCCAAATCCCTGCTCCTCTTCGCAAAGCGACCGCCCCAAAAGGCTACCAAGCGTGAGTTGTCACGCAGCGCGCCTCGGCTTGGTACAGAGGACACGTGCTCCAGGAGGCTCGGCAGGGTGTCCTGGTAGTTTGCCAGAATAGGGGGACCCCAATATAGACCCCAAAATATCATAGTCCTTATTCTCGGGGCCCCCAAAGAGGTACCCCTAATTTTGGGAATCTCCCAAACCATGAAGTCGGCTTTTGTGTCAGTTCACCGCCGAGGCAGGCCTTCTCGCGAAGCATGACGTCATGGCCACCGCCCTTGGCCTGCTCGGTACCAGGACCTTCCTTTTACACTTCAATGGGTATATATGGTCCCTAATAGTAGGTACTTAGGCCTTAATAGAGGGTAGGAGGAGGAAGGTCTAGGTAGAGAGGACAGCACTTCTCAGGGAGCAATATTGTCCCGCAGTGGTCCTTCGCGCAATGGCAAGATTATTAGGGGTTCAGGGATTACGGCTCAGGTACATAGATCTCGTACCCTTAACCCTCACTAGCTGACACCTCTCTGTACTTAGATTTTCTCCAACACACCTCTGATTCATCCTACATAGGGACCACCTAATCCACAACTGAACTTCCTGTACTCCTCTAAGCTCTAAACTCCAAACCCGAATCCCAAGCCCTGCATCTCGAAACTAAAAAAACCTTCCGGACACGTTCCCTCCTTTGGGGCTTAGGGTTTAAGTTTTAAGGGTTTTCGTTTAGGGTTTAGGGAGCCTGCGGCATGCAAAAATAGGTAGCTGGTAGCCTTCGTAGACTGCTCCGCACCTTGGATATCCTTCCTTGTGGAGAACCTACATCTTCCTGGGGAATATCCACCCAAAAAGAGGACGACATCCAGGGCCACCATAGAGCTGTAGGAGAAGCCTAAACTCTAAACCCTAAGCTCTAAAAGTAAGCCCTGCGCCCAAAAGATGCGATCGGAGCGTACGGCAGGGACGGAAAGCTGCGCGCCGGCCGCCTGTCTGGGTCGTTGTTCAGCGAAATACTAAGGTTTAGGATTCAGGGGGTAGCGTTTAGAGGAATCGTGGAGAACTTATTGGAAAAGAGAACGGCCAAAATGGAAACTGGGATGACATAGGGACTTAGGGCTTCAAGACTAGGTACCTAGGTGTCTTACTATAGAAAAGTAATTATAAGAAGTTATGAGAGACTGTAGGAGATCACCTGGTAAACCCTAAACCCAAAACCCAAACCTAAACCCTAAACCCTAAACCCGGAACCCAAACCCTAAACTAAACCGTAAACCCCTTGAGTTCCACCGCCTCGCTGGTAAGGAAATTGACTGGTTTTGCTGCGATGAGGCAATTGTATTATCTGCCATGTTAATGGGAGTAACCTAGTTCAAGTTTCCTAACAGCAGACCAGCTTTCAAATCTTACAAGGGCGGCGGAGGAGGGAGGAGGGTTTGAGGTTCAAAGTTTCTAGCCTCTATAAGGTTGGTTGGATTCAGGGGGCATTGACTGTTTCCTTAACCCAGCAATCAGGGCACGAGTCACTGCGACTTCCACCCAGAAGACACTATTGCCCCGAGAAATGAAAAACCTCCATTTCCGCGCGTATCACCTAAAAAACATGAAAGGATCCCTACCCCCTAGCTAGAGTAACCACTTGTACGTACCCTAAAAGGGCTTAGTACCCAATTTTTAGGTATCTTTACCTTTGTTTAAGGTCTGGGTTACTCTAGGAAAGAAGAGAAGATACCAAATCAAATCTTGCCGACTGTCGGCTATCCCTAGCACCTCAGCTGACCCACCCTAAGCCCCAAGCCCAAATCCTGTTGAAGCTTGAAGGTAAAACCTTAAACCCTAAACCCTAAATCCCACACATTCAGCCCCAATCAGGCACCTGCTTCCCAACCCAAATTTTCGCGGTCTCGAAATCTTTGTCGTAGGCTGCCAACTCTTCGGCCAGGAGTCGAACCTCTCATCGGACTGCTGTTGGCCACCCCCGGTGGCACCCACGGGTTTATAGGGTTGAAAGTTATAAAGTTTACGGTTCTAGTGTAGGGTTATAGGTTTTCTGGTTCTAGGGCTCAGGGTCATGAGCCTTGATGCGCCCAACAAGTCTCCAATAACATTCAAGAAGTTTTGAAGGTTCCCTTGACACCCGAAAGCCTCAACCTAATGGGCGGGGCTCAGAATAGCCTCATGATTACCCTATAAACACTAACCCCTAAAATCTCACACCGCAGAAATCTGGCAAGGCATAAGCTGGTTCCTGTTGCCTGGCGCAGGATGGGTCTAGGATCTACGGCTGAGGGTCCTGAGGCTTGGGGTTTCAGGGTTTGGAGGTAATGGGTTTCAGGTTTAGGGCTTTTAGGGACTACAGAAGGATTTTGTAAACATAGGGTTTGTATGGTTTAATGTTAATGGAGTTTAGTGTTTATGGAGCCCTGAGGGTTCAAGTACACAAGAACTGCATGCTTGGGATTTGGGTCTTAATCATTGTAGTATAACTGTAAGGACCGGAAAAGGAAGTCTATGAGTGTTGGTCCTCATTATTGGGATGTGTCTCTTTGCTGTAATAATAGAAAGAAAGCTCCATGTCCAACAGCAAAATCAATTCGGATCCTACTGTTATCAGGAGTCCGGGATGAAACCTAGTATATTTGAAACTTTGATGTACTTAGTCGGCAGTGCCGAGCCCCTTGGGCTTGACGAAGCCCCTTAGGCCTCCTTACCCGGCAATGCCGAGCCCCCACCTTAAACCCTAAACCCTAATCCCTAATCCCCTTGGGCCTCCTTACCCGGCGATGCCGCGCCGGGCCGAGCCTTTGGGCCAAGCCCCTTGACTTTACCGGACAATGCCCAGGCCCTTGGGCTTCCTTTCTCGGCAATGCCGAGGCCTTACACGGCAATGCCGAGCCCCTTGGGCTTCCTTGAGTTTTGGGCTAGAGTTAGGGCTTGTGGTGGAAGGGCGTACGAGTTGACATATTTTGAAGGTGATACATTTTCTTAGCGTTGGAGGACCCGATTGGCGGGTGGGCATTTTTTCTGGGACCTACCAACCTGTTGATGGAATGAATGGCTGAACTTGAGATGCTGAACCGCAGACCCTAAACCCTAAGCCCGAAACACTATAAACCCTAAACTCCCATTACATAGCCCTGAACCCTCAACAAGGGCTTCGTGCCCGGGATTTGGGTGTAAATCATGAATAACTTCCAGCCCTAAGCCCAATGTAAGTATGTACTATTCATAACCATCACGGCCTAATTTGATAGGTACCATTTATAGACATAGGATCCAGTTGTGTCTACATATACAGCTAGACTTCAGAGCCAGTATAGATATTCATTGAAACTTCTAGGGTCGTAGACTTCAGGTCACAAGCTGATGGGCTGATGGTAAATAGGGGGTTGGCCTCCCCACACTTGCGACTCTACCATCTCACACCGCAATGAGGTCATAGGGGTTTATGAACATATATATACATATATACATATATAGATGCAAGTTTTAAGGTCGATTAAAGCCCTCCGAATACTATAACCTGAGCCATAATCTGAGCTGTTTGGGCACCTACAACCCAGTCATTCGGTGGATACTAAAAATCCTGCATGACCCTCAGTACCTTATACCTTGGGATTTATGCTACTGTAGTATATTAGGGTCATGCAGGATTTTTAGTATCAACAGTCTGGGCGCTTGGTGACGGATCTAGGCACTGCTTCTGAGGAGCATCTTCGGGTGAGGCAAAGTGGTCGCAGATTGCATAGCCTGCCCGAGGCGTAGTTTAGGGTTTAGGGCTTAGGGTTTAGGGTTTAGGGCTTAGGGTTTAGGGTTTAGGGAGAGTTTTTTGTTGTGGGACCTTTGCTCCAAGGCACGAGTCCTTAGGATGCTATTGCAGCACGATCCCTGAAACACCGTGAGTTTAGGGTACTGCGCCCCCTCACGAACAGTTGGATATTAATTGCAATAAGGTTATATATAGCCCTTAATAGGACCCCTAATATAGACTGTTACTGGGAGGGGGCAGTACCCAAGGTTTGGGGTTTAGGAAGTTCAGGATTCAAGTTACAGGCTTCGAGCACAACCAGACGCCCTAAGCCGCTACAAAAAGATGCGTGGAATTTGCAAGGTAAACTTCTTAGCTCCTTGCTTCTCTTACCATAAGGGTCCAAGGCCCAAATAACAGGGTTTTAGGGCCCAAATACCATTAATATTGAAATATTTGGGCCCTAAAGCCCTACTATTTGGGTCCTTGGACCCTTAGGGTTATAGCGGCTCCTTCGGGCACGTATGCCGCTTTTTGGGTATCTAAGGGGCCGGGCGTTGCGACGGCCAGTGGGCACTGCAGCGCCATGAAAGAATTCCTGATTCTGAAGTTCGGTAGGTCCTACGGTGGGGCATATGATATACACTTGCCTGGTGCAAGATGTTCTCCATCGACGGTTTGGATTTTCGAGGTCCCGCGGACTTGTAAACTTTCTCATAGGACTGGCGCCGCCGCCTACTGGTCACCTACCTTGCAGGTGCTGACTCCTAGGTTTGCATCTGTCCAACAAAGCATACAAGATCTCCTAAGGATTTATAAGGGCCCAAAAAGAACCCTAAACCCTGAATCCTACCTACTAAGTAGGTAAACCCTAAACCCTATTTATTATGTAGGTACTATTGATAGACTTCGGGCTCCGATAAAATGTTGTGGTTGAATGGGCATGCAGCCCCAGGAGCCTGCATCTTATAGATCCCTTATAGATTGGGTGGACCCCCACCAAGAAAAGGGATACTAGTGATCATATTAAGGGCCCTATTATGTTCCTAGCTTACCACTATTGCAGGGTGGGGGTCCCCCTACCTTATACAGCAAACCAGGAGGCAGGAAGGCCAAGCAATCGACCACGTTTTTTAGGGTTAGGGTCCCATGTAATCCAAAAAGTAATCTTGTGACCTTCTGCTGTGTGATTTTGCATTTCAGAAACGGGATCAGGCTTCTCAAAGTTGGTCTGGTAGATTGAATAAACCACCCAGGCGGTTTAGCTTAAGCGAAGACCACACTTAAGCAATCCTTTTAGGGTCCTGGGATATATAAGCTACAGTCTAAACTCCTCAGAGAAAGTCATATAGGAAAGTGTATAGGGGACTGCTACAATGGTCATTAGGGGGGAATGCTAGGAGTTTAGACTATCGCTCATTTGATGTATGCATTGGGGATTTAACGTTTAGCGTTGAAGCTAGGTCTGGGCTGGGTGTGGGTTCCTATGACAGAGGGTAGCCAGCTTTTCTAGAAATGCCGACGTTGCTGTTAGAAAAAGATAAGATCAGTTGCCATCAGAAGGACGTCCTGCAACATTTATTATATATCCATACTGTGGAACCCAAAATAAACCCTGCAGAAGTAGACCCAGTCAGTTAGAGGAGCGCATTATGGTAACTTAGTTAAACTTCCTTAGCAGCAGCAGAGCAATATGGTAGCTCCTGAGGAGCCCCGGGCAAGTTTGGCACAAACAGAAGCCGACCCTACCCTAAGGGTCTAAATACCCAAGAATTGTGTATCTCGGATTTGGTAACAATACATATGGTACAAGTTCTGGCCAAGTCTATGATTACTAGGCACAGGTTTCGGTCAAGTCTATGATTATGAAAAACTTTGAACCTGTTGTGTTTCGGGCTTAGGGAATATTAGGGTTTAGGTGTCAGGCTTCGGGAATATTAGGGTTGAGGGTTTAGGACCCCACTTTGTTCCACCTGGGGTTGTATTAAAACCCCATATTGAATCCTTCATAACCTTCAACCTTATCTTTTGTTTTACTCCTTGTCGTTCTACAGTGTTTGGGGTTTCCTTGCTTTTCCAAGTATTCAATTGGGAGTAATTAAGAAAGGGGCTTAGGATGAAGGCGGGTTTAATGGGTTCCACAAGGAATATGAGGGCGGTGCTGCCAACAAAAAGATGGGCTCTCTCTTTCAGTAAGGCAAATAGTGCTAAGTCGTGCTAACGCTTACTGATGCGAATGGTCCTTCAAAACGGCCGTTCGTGAATCCAACCTTATCGTTGTTGGTATCGTTTTGTTTTCGTGTTGGGTCCCTCGTGTTCCCATGATTTGGGGCCAGACTCAAGAACTTTATTACACTGGTACTGGTCAAGTGCTGAGGGGCCATCAAAAAATAATGATGGCGCATCAGAAGACTTCCATATATAGATATACACATACACATTCCTCTGTTTTATCAGCCATTACAGGACTGAAACTTTTCGTTTTTTCTACTCCTTACCGTTTACAGGTCAAGCGCTATCCGAGGACACTCCTTACATAACGCAGACAAGCCAGGTTATTATACAACCCTACCTTGATTCAAAAATGGGGCGATGAGGGAACCTATATGATACATGCCCAAGCATTACGAGCCCCATGCAATCCTTACATTCCCAGCGCCGAGCACCTAAACTCTGCACGTGGCCTTGTGTTTCCAGCAGAGCAGATACTGCCTGGAGGAACTGGTTTATGTTTTTTTTTTTGTGAGTTGGAGGCGGCTTTGGTTTTGGGATGCTTCGGGCTTCTTCAGTAGGAATAGCCTAGAATCGAAAGACATAAGCTCCAAAGCATTTCAACTGAGGGCTTGCTCCCTAAACCCTCAACGGCGAGTTGCTTGAGTTTGTTGGCTCCGAGGGGCTGAGTTCTGGAATACGTGGTTTAGGGTTTAGGGCTTAGGGTATTTACGGTTTGGGAAATTGGGGGTCGATTTTTGGAGGTTTCCACAAGAAGGGTTGGGCTACGTGGGGGAGGTTACCAGTTGGGGGTTCCCTTTTGGGAGGTCTCCAGAAGAAGGATGATAGTATTTAGGCGTGTATAGTGCGATTCGATGTATAAAACGAATACATACTATCGATGTACAAAATCTTGAACAGGCAGAACTTGCTACGTTCTCCCAAATTGCGAGGAAAAGTTACCCCACGAAAACGAAACAAATTCCAAAAAAACACAAGCCAAGAACAACAGCTGGCCTCCTAAATCCACAAGCCTAAACTACTCAACTACTCTAAAGCCTAGGGCCCTGAACCCTAAACCACCAAAACGCCAGAACGATACTCCTCAACCCCAACCCTATATCCTAAACCCCAAAACCCTAAACCCTCAACCCTGGTGCATGCACCCACAGATTTTTCAATTTCCATGGCT
Organism: Symbiodinium pilosum; assembly: GCA_905231905.1. Taxonomy (NCBI): domain Eukaryota; class Dinophyceae; order Suessiales; family Symbiodiniaceae; genus Symbiodinium; species Symbiodinium pilosum. The sequence goes on from CAJNIZ010027291.1 coordinate 69,833, forward strand.
CGGTGACAGGTATCTAGCAACTCCCTACGGATGCCCTAATGCCTTTTACTGGCCTTTCGTTAGCTGGGAGTGAAGGAATGGAAAAGACAGTGGAAACGACTATAATGGGATATATAGGGACGGACCACCATAAGGATCCCTTCATTCCTATCTAACCAAAGGCCATGTAAGCCTTTTGTTGCCAAGGAACTTCATTCGACCTACAGTCGATATCTCCTACATAGTTCAATTGACCTTGGTTCCATATGAGCTAGAGTCGAATCTCCTTGACGGGGATTGTATAGGGGAGTATTGTAGGGGTTATAGTCCGCTTAAAGAGACAGAATATGGCGTTGCGTAAAACATTATGAGATCCCCGTATAAGCCGTATTCTATCTACTTCAGGGGGACTATAAACCTTAACCCCCAAACCCCACACCCCAAACCCTACACCCCAAACCTTAAATCCCAAACCCTAAAACCCTAATCCCTTTACCCCGAACCCTACTTGGAGGGTCAGGGGACTTTGTAAGTAGGGTAATAATGGGAGTAAGTAGGGTTACGTCATGGGTTATAGAGATTACTAACCTACTTACTAAATCCCTCTGACCCTCCAAGTAGACCCTAAACCCTAAACCCTAAACCCTTCAACCCTAAACCCCAAACCCTTAAACCCTAAACCCTTGAACCCTTAAACCCTACAACCTTAAACCCT